>JAOWBP010004313.1:3356363-3373947 GCA_028571105.1 Tragopan temminckii | reverse complement strand
CGAAAATCTAAGTACCAGCATTTATTGCTTCTTTTTTTCCTTTTTTTTTCTTTTTTTTTCTTTTTTTTTAATAAAAAATTATGACTAGCTTAAATTTTTGAATAATTCCAGTTTCAGGTTTCTGTATGTTACACTCCTGTTGGCAGCTTTTGCCAACACTTGGTTTTGCAGAAGTCCGTACTGAATTGCAATTAAAAATCAAGTACGATTTGAGAGCATTCATTCAGAAAAAAAGAAATGTAGCAGCCCTATTTTTCTGTTAATCACCGCGCTCCTTATAGCCAGCTTCCTCAGTCCTTCCTCACTCTAAAGCTACCAATAGTATTTTAAATGATTCACTTGAACAACAGTAAGAGACATGCATTACAAGTGCTTTGACTTTATTTCTTACCCTTATTAAATGTCTCTCTGTAATGTCAATCTAATTTTTCTCCTTTGTCAAACCATTAAATCAATTTCTTTAGCTGAATTCCACAGCAGTATCTTCTGTGACAGTGAAGGATAAACTCCTTGATATAAATCAATATTTTTTGGTTAAAAAAATAATAAGAATGATGGCTAAAATGTCAAGAAAGGACTAATCTGTACAAGCCTTATCCTACCTCACTCCACTATTCTTACAAATATTTACAGGCTGCTCTGAAAGTAATGCCTCCTATTTATTTCCATGGAAACGACAACAGATACAAAGAGTACAATAACACTATTTGGTAAAGAAAATTCTCTGCTACAAAGCACTATTTTTTCAACAGTCACCATCATTAGCTCTGCATTTTCACCAGTGATGAACAAGACCCTGCATGCTGTGCCCATAAACCAGCAGAGGTGACCCACTGTTGCTGCCACCACTGCTGAAATGCACCCCTCAGCCCTCACCGTGCTCACATCCACTGTTTGGTCTCCACAGATGTTCAGCAAGCATCCATGAATGTCCATAGGTGCCAATTTTTTCTGGAGGGAGGAATTCAGTTCCACCCCTGTGCTGCATCTGCACTTCCATGTCGGACACGTTTGTGTCAGCCTGCCCCTCCGCTGCCATCTGTCACACAGCAACACAATGTAATGGGGTATTGGTGGGAAGGTTCAGCCTCTGCTGTCATCCCACCAGAATCTGCCTGCACTGTTGTGGGCCAACAGGATAAAATAGGGGGCATTACTTTCAGAGCAGCCCTCAAACATTGTAAACTGATTTTCGGTTGGCTAACGCAAGCAGGATTTTCTGTCTTTACAGTAATGTTTATGACATACCACAGTACCATTATTTAAGTAAGATACTAAATAACTTCTTATTTCATTTCTTAATTAGGGTACCCGCTGTTTTCTTTATGCAGTTGATCAACAACCATTTGTTTTCTGTTGAAATTACATTATTCCAGTTAGACTGTTCTATTACGACGTAAACACCCGAGCTAACCATTTCATTGCAGCTTCTTATACCTTTACTGCAGTAGTCAACAGGCACAGCTAGCTAAAGATGTGCTATATTAATTCCTAATTCATTTCTAACTTTCTATCTGATAAATTATATTTCAGGAAAAAATAACCCACTGCAGTCAGCTCGTGGCCTAAGCAAGGCATTATAATACAAAAAAGCTGAAGCCCCGTCAGTGATCTGTTGCAACATCTCTGTAAGCACTCTCTTCGTTACTATATTATGTGAAGGTGTACAAGCCCACAATTGTTCTGCACATCACCAGAAGTCAGAGTGCAGTATTAGAAATTTCATATGCTGCTGTTTACTTTAAGGTGACTTTGCTTTCTCTATTGATGAAGAGAGGCTTTCTAATAATCTACTTGCCCAGCTAAATGCAAAACTTAACAAATGACCAAAATTCATCATGTGCCAAAAGCACCAGAGTTTGTGAGCTATGCTGTTGCTGGAGGTTTGGGGCAAGTAAAAAAAAAAAAGAAGAAAAAAAAAGGGCAAAACTCTCATTCATACCATTTTTATATGAAACAATTCATTTTTAGAAAGGAAAATATAGTATATTTTGTTAATGTAATGGTTGAATTGGATCCCTAATATATCACTTCAAAAGCTGCTTCCCAAACTCAGAC
This sequence comes from Tragopan temminckii, assembly GCA_028571105.1. Classification (NCBI taxonomy): domain Eukaryota; kingdom Metazoa; phylum Chordata; class Aves; order Galliformes; family Phasianidae; genus Tragopan; species Tragopan temminckii. The sequence continues at coordinate 3,371,889 of JAOWBP010004313.1, read as the reverse complement.
CATGCAGATTCAATATTCAGAAGCCCTTTTTTTTTTCATCTGCACTGATTCCTAGGGAAAGCCCGAACTGAGGAAACAGTGAAACAGAATGTAAAAAAGCAATGGGTTTCACGTAACTTTTAAACAGGTATTTATTTCCCATGTTTTCTGTTCACCAAGACTGAAAATCAGCACTGGTTTCAAGTTAGGAAGTACTGCAAAGTGAAGATGAAAACCAATGATAATTAATGAAGTGTTCCACATGTACATAATAATGGAGGGGATTTGACTGGTTATGGAAGAGTAAAATTCATTTCTCTTCACAGCATTCAGCCTAAGCCAGCTACCTCATTTCTTATCGGATACGCTGTGTTCTTCTTGGAAAAGGATGCATAAAGAGGTACATGTTTTCAAAACAAAGCAAACCATCTAATCAAAAGACCTTATGCAGAACCAAACAGTCAGCCATCAGTCATCCCTAATAAGAAAGTCACATTAGAGCATTTCAATGTTTGGCTGATTATACACAGTCATTTAAGAGAGTGGGTTTGCTTGTTGGTTTTTTTTGTTGTTTGTTGATGTTTCTTTTTTAACCCCAGCGCTAATGAGACCCAAGATTTGGGTAACTGACTCCAACTCACAGAAACTACAGAATCAAAGCTGGAATGCCCTAATGAGCACATTTTCCCATTACTAGAGAAGTTGCTCTGGATTTTTCTTTTTTCTTTTATTTAAAAAAAAAAAGAAAGAAAGAAAGAAAAAAGGCATAGCTTTTATGGGCAATTTAAACGGTGGGCATGACCTCACTGTGAAACTCAATTACTTAGATTTCATAATACTTGATGCCAATATCACAAAGGAAATGTTGCCCACAAATGACAAGCTGCAGGAAACGCAGTTTTGTCGTAACACTGAAATCCACTATTGTCACTTACTGCAGAAGCATCTAAAGAACTTCTTTGGAGAAGAATCTGTTCCAGTCTGTCAAACATGTCACAGTGCTCTCACTTGTAATTGCAAGCATCAGCAATAGATTAAAAAATACGGATCTGTTGCTATTAAAACAGATCTAGAAAAAGAAAATGATACTTAGTTTGCAAGCTGCCTCCCCGGGTCTCGCTGGCTTCCCAGTACCCCAGTGCTCATGTCTCTCAACAACTTTGCTGCAGTAAACTGTAAATTAAGAGCTTGGAAAGGAACATTTTAATTTTATATCCAAAGGCCAAAGTAAATTTACTTTAAAAGTGAGCTTACCACGCACTCCAAAAAAAAACCAAAAACACCCAACAAAAAACTGCTCTTCAAATAAAACAGAATCGCAGCTTTAATTATTACTTTCAGATTCACAAGATGAAGATGTATATTCTAGTTAAATGCCAAATTATTAATAACAATGTACTTAGCAAGGGAAAATAAAGAATATGTGTCTTGTTGTTGTGAATGTATTTACATTTAAAATAAGGATGTTTCTTTAAAGCTAAGTGTGTTATTATACAGAAGACAAAGCCTCTAATATATGAAATGTTGGCATATAACAGTCCATTATTATTTCATTCTAACTGTGGTTCTTTACGCTGAAAGAAAACATTATAAATATTGCCTATAACTAAGAAAATAGCTTTAATGTATAACAACAATACTAAATATGTCCTTTTTAGTCAAATCAGATAATCTAAACGAGCCAAGGATGCATACAGTCAATGTCTATTGGATAAGGGGATAACTTAATTCTTACAAATGTAAGGTGGAAGAGGACATTGCACAAATAAGCTCCACCTCTACTGTGGGTCTGGTCACAGCATGTGCCAGAGATTTTCTCCCTGAGTGGAAAAGGCTTTAACCCATGTCACACGTGTCAGAAAGAGTAGCAATGTTTGAAGGGAGCCCATTCTACCACAACCTGCATGGCACATCTAGAATGTGGACAGCGATTTTTATTTCCTACTTGCAATGGGGACTTTCAGCATTTAAAATGGAGGCAGTTGTGTAAGCACAGTCTTAGTCAATATGCAGTACATTCCAGGCAACTTAAAATTCAACTTGTCAATTTTTTTGAGAGAGAATTATTAAAAGAAACTGCCAAATACCAGACAGACACATCTGGTTGTTACTGACATCCTTCCTTCAACAACTCCTAGGAATAAGCAGAAAATCCTGTCTGCAGGTTGGGCTCCTTCCATGAGAGAAGGCTGAGAGGCAAGCAGTCCCCCAGGAGCTGCCTTATAGCCGGCCTGCCCCATCCCACATTTGTGGGGATCATGGGGTCAGCTTGATTCAGTGGCAAAGGAAGTTGAGCCTCCTTTCCAAAATCATGCTTGCTTTTCTTCATGCAAATGATTGTCTTTCAGCTGAATTTACATTAAAAAATAACATTTATCCAAAATAATCTTTAAAATCTCCATCCAAGGCTCAATGAAATCTCAGTGTTGAGGTTTCTTTACTAATATTTTTACCACCTGTGCACGTTTTTCCCAGTATACTTTTTGCAGCTGCTGAACCAGTAGAAGTCCTCCTCCACGTCCTTATTCCAGCATGGGCTCCAGCTCTCCTAATCCAATCTTTACACAGTCAGACAGTATCTCTATGTTCCTCTCTGGTTGCCTTTCCCTGCCTCCATGTCTTTATGGTTCTTCTTCACATATGAGTTTTGTCACAAGCTCCTTATTCCCACTCACTGCCCTTGCATAAATTCCAGCTCTCTGGGATAGAAAATTTGAGCTTGGAGATGAATCCTGAATCAACACACTTCTAGCTACACTAAACATCACCTGGAGCCAGTCTGAAATCTTTTGATTAACTGGAGTTGAAATGTTTTATTGTATTTTATTTCTTGATAATGTCTCCTTATGACAATAGTCAATTAAATTCCTTATGTGAATAGACAAACAGGTTTTGTCCTCTTCACTATGGAGAATTACAAATTTTGGCTTGCCAAATTTTACCAATTTTTACCTCTTTTTTTTTTTTTAACCATTTTACCAATTTTTACCATTTACCAAAATTTTACCAAATTTTACCAAATTGTACCAGTGAAAGGTGAAAGGTGAGAGGAAGGAAGAAGGGAAGTAGAAATCCAACACCTGTAAACTAAAAATCTTTCCAAAGCAGTCCCACTGCTGGTAGTGTCACTCCTTCCTTTCATCCTACTGGAACTATAAAGCAGTGACAGTGCCATGGCAGATCCCAACACAGCATGGAGCAGTGGGTCTGTGTTCATCTGCGTATATGCATCATTTACTATACTCAGCAAAAGCATTACTGACTGCCCTTCATTACTGCTAATGAAATCTCAAGGTCAACAACCAGTCATAAACATCCATTCTAAATAAAATGTATTGAAGACATGCTGCCCAATGTCTTTCATGTTGGTTTCTGGTGAAACTAGGAGTGTCAAAAACCCAGTTGACTTTTCAAGATAAAGACATTATCAGCTCTATGGATTTAGATTTTAATCTGCTTCAATTAAGCAAACCCATTAAGATTATAAATTTCCTGTGTGCTACTCATAGTCTGTGACATGTTTTATCAGTATTCATTTTCTCTCCCCCATGGTCATGGTACTCCCACGTGTTGGTCTTCTATCATGCATATGCATTAAGACTCTGGTGGGAGCGCAGGTATTACAACAGCACTGCAACACTCTTTGGCATTTTGGTATTAATGAATATATATTCTGTAAGTTTAGTTTGCACGTCTCTCCCTCCTCACACAGAACAGCTGTAAGTCATTAAGAATAACCCCACAGTTCTCCTCAAACTGAATAAATAACATTTGATTTCAGAGAGATAGAAGGAAGACATATGGACAGAGAAAGTAAAAGGAAACTAAGCAACAACAACAATTTCCCTAACATTTCTGCTCAGCTGCTGCACTGGACAGACTTGGGGTATCAGCAATGAGCAGTGCATCCTCTGGTCCAGCACGGGAACTCAACTGAGGCTCCTTGCACGCACCGGTTTTGATGACATATGAAATAAACTGTTGTCTTAAATATTTCAGAACTTCCTATTACTGTAGAGAGGAACTGATATTCTGTAAGGCAGAGAAGGAGGAAGAACTGAACAGGGCTACAGGCTGGAAGGACAGAATTATGTGCTTTCTGCCCTAGAAAAAAGCAATATGAGAAGAAATTTTTGTGACAAACAGAAACTACATAATATTGAGTAGCTATCAAAAGCAATTAATGAGGGTGATTTCCCCTTCAAAAAAAGATACCTTTTATTAATAAACTCTCAGCTCTGGAGAAGGGAAGCAGAAAAGTGGGAAAGCACTGAATGGATCCTCTGACGGAGCACGAAGCCACTACAGCTGACACTGCCAGCTCAAGAACAAATAAGGAAGAGAAACCTTACCAATGCCAGGAGACTAGATGAGGAGAAAGGCTGGATTACAAAAAGAAAAGAAGGCAAGTCCTAGAAATGGATGGAGGGAAAAAAATCTCAGTACTATCTGCATTTCTGACTGGTCAGTCAGCCTAGCTGTAGGCAAATACATTGCTTAAGGCATTCATAGAGAGGGCACCAGGTTACACACGCAGTACTTTCTGTGCTACGACCATAGAATACTACTGGCGTAGTTCTTTTTGCTCATTTGAAAGCCAAATAGCAATCTGCAAGCAGAGACCACAACACAGGGTGTGATAATTCAGAGGACACACACAGCCTGCAGTTATACCTCATTGCTCACCTGTCAAATTGCAGCCCTTCTGGTGGAAGCTACAACCAAACCAAATAGCCTTTTTGTAGTCATTATCTTTACTCCTTATACCTGTTTAACCCAAGGTCTGCTACATTTGTGCTCCCGGCTTTCGATCACTGTGATAAACAATTCTGTATGATGCATTTCTGCATGATCATATTACTTTCCTCTACATTATATTCAGAAGCCTGACCTGTTTGGGTTACGCTTAGAGTGTCAGCTATTGCATAAGGATTTATAACTTCCCCTAGAACTGTAAGTTATAGCAGAGGGATTTACAGCTTCCCCAAACAGAATACTGAAACTGCTTTACTCATACTGCAGATCTGCAAAGTTCTCTTCACTGCTTTTTTTCCTCTTTCCTTCAGTGTAAGAGCGAAACTTCTTCCAACAGTAGAATGTAAAAATACTGCTTTTAAAAATGTTTTGAAAATGCTGTTATTTCACCCATTAGATGGAAAAAGATTTAAAAAAAAAAAAAAAAAAAAAAATCAGAGAAATGCATGTTTTCAGTTGGCCAAATAATTTTTACAGAGCAAGAACTCCAGCCATACTGTACCGGTAGAGGCTTGTTTAGATGATAAGGGTAAATTTTTGGGGCTTGCACAAGCATATTGTTTTCTTCAAGCAAGCTAGACTAGCCAGATGCCAAGCTGATACAATAAGCAGCCATGCCAAATCTAATGAATTAAGAGAAAGACAAGCACATGAAATTTTCACATGAAATCAGGTGATGACAGGAAAGAAAAATTAAGATATGTTAAAATACATGAAATAGTTCAATATTCGAGTCACAGAGAGATTCCAAACATGAGAGCGGATATGCTGCTGCCTTTATCATATCTATGCATTTTAGCATCCTAACTCAAAAATACTTTACTTTCTCATGGAAGCAGCGTTTTTAAATAAATCCACATAGGAGTAAACATTCCAACACAAGGGATCCTGTTTCTGCCGAAGGATCCCAATGAATGACAAGACTAATGAAAATTTTATCATACCATTTCTTAGAACAAAATTTTGCATTTAACTGCTTTGCTGTGTGCTTAATGCTCATATCCAACTGGCCTACAGAGGCTTCTTGATTATAGGCAAAAGAAGAGCAGAAAAGGGATGCTTGGGCTCATTACAGATGCTAATGCAGTTTAATGAACAGTTTATTTATTTATTATAACAAGACAAAAGCGATGTAGGAGTCCAACAGTGTTGCTAACAGAAGCTAAACGAACCACAAATGGTAGAAGTACTGTGATGTGCACTATTAACCCCGCGCAAGAGAAGCCTGCATCAAGAAAAGTACTGATGGGTGAGGAGAACTCACTACTTTTCAGATTGTGCTACTGGAAATTCTTTGTATTTTCAATCTCTTTTCATACAGATTGGTAAGAAGTGGCCACGTACCTGAGGGAAAATGGAAGAGTGAACCAGTGAAACAATGTGCACTGTATACATTGTGAGGGGCAATATAAACCAACTGAAACATTGAACACACAGCTGTGCTGCGTTTTTAGCGCAGAGAAGTGTCTCTGCTGAGAGTTACACTGATACTACGAGCTGGGGATGATCCAGTATGGGTTTTATTCAGTCAACAGCCCCCCTGCTGGGGTGCAAAACAAAACAGGACCATCATTACCATCACATTAACCAATACTTAGAATGAAATGCTCAGCAGCAGGATAGATCGCACCACTAACAAATAACTTCTTCCTTTTCTGCATTTTTCTTAGATTTTATAATACTAAGCAACTAAAATAAAACGGGTTGGAAAGATATCTGCAGTTGAAAAATGTATATCATTTTGGCTTATATGTACTGTACAGCTCCACCCAAAATACTTTTAAAATATTAAAAAAAATGTAATTTGCAAACTTAGAAATCAGCTCAAGCATATGTCAGATTGAGGCTTCTTTTCCAGCAAGCAGTTGATCTCACAGTCTTAGAACCATAAAAGCCCTATGAAGTCAAACCAAGCCAGTGCAGTTTGAAAAAACCTTCTCTTGCCTGTGTTTAAGCGAACCTACAAGTAACTTGGGGCCAACACACAGCTCACACCTCAGCAATGCCATTTGGTATCTTTTGCAAGAATTGTTTGAAAAGCTAAAGTAAGGTCTGTATGAAGTTTCTCTACTAAAGATTAAATAACTTAGCAACATAAACAGCCACATCCTACATGAAAGAACAGTACAGATAGTTTAGATGATTGATTTGAAAATTCCAGTGGAGCAACTCTTTTCAGCCCTATTAAATCCAACCCACAAATGTCAGTCAACAATCCTACCATAAAACATTATTTGGTTTTCTCCAATGGAGGCAGCCAGATAACTAATATACAATTCAGAAGTCACTGCACTGCAATACCTTCTTCATCGGCAGTACCACTACACTGATAATGAGTTATTTCATTTTGGGTTTTGATATTAGATGGAAGATAATAAAAAGTAAATTGCAGCACACAAAAGGAAGAAATATCTTCCCCAGGAGTAGATGTTATTTAAATTCAATACAGTAATACTCGGTGCTTGTGTAGCAAGCAGACAAATCCCCAGTAAATATAACAAATGAATCCTGACACAAGTCCATTTAATATATTTTCTCACATATTTCCTTGTGTATGCTTCTTCCACTGAAACCCATTATGCCTATCTACTTTAATATTACCTTGTACTGAAACTACTGTCCTCAGCTCTGCCTGCAAGATAACTTAGGAACTGGGCCCTTCACTCATCTTCCTCTTCACTACTAAGGGATAGAGTAGAAAACATGTTTAAAAGGTAATTCAAGAAATACAAAGGCTGAAACCAGAACTCTACCCTTTGGTGTCTAAGAAGACCGTGTGGAATTCTCATGAGAGAAAGGAGGGACAAATTTTGTAAACCAAAGATGAGTGGGAGAATACGTGAGTCTCTTTTGGAAAACAAATGGGCAAAGTTCCTAAAATAAATTGCTACTCTTACTCTGGAAAAGATTATAGAATATTATGTAGAAGTCACGTTACAAAGAAATCTCCTGAAATAGAAACTGCTGCCTTGCAAAAATCCTGATCTTTACCCACGCCAGCATCCTTTGCCCTAGTACCCTTTGCTCACAGGGAATGTGAGGAAGCTACTGAGCGCAGAAGAGATGGATAGAACAAAATGACCCCAAGTTCAAACTCTATAAAATACCTCTAGCTACATTTTTACAATCTCTTCTTCGAGATGTGTTTAATTAAATAAAAGGGTGATATATGCCACTGTACAAAGCTCTTCTGACAACCACACTAGCTAAGAAATAAGGACATAAAAGTTCTCCTTAAGAGTTATTTTAGAAAGGCACACAGATTACTGCATCTGCAGCTTGTGGCCGATTTATCACAAGCCTACTAATATTTCCAGTGCTTCAAGCACGTTTCAGGAAGAATTTATGGAAAAAGAAAAAGGTTTTTTTTTCCTAATCTCTGCTTCACTGAGGGAAAAAAGAAGATCTTTTGACATGTTCTTGTTCTAAGGAAAATTTTGAAAGAAGAATAAGTATTTAGGTCTGCTGGACTTGAGCTGATGTTCAATACGCTTCTAGTTAGAACACACAGTTTGCCAGGACGGGCCTGACAAGAGAACCTGCTTGCTTCCTGCGGGTAGTGCTTGCAGGGAGCTCTCACATGCCACACCAGGCGTACCCGCTCCTCATCCGAGGGCTGTGGCAGATGCCAACCCGCAGGAAAAGGAAGGGCCCTGGGCCTCCTTGTGGCGATCGCCAAGTATTTCGGTGCCACCTCCCAGCTTTTCCTTGGAAAGACTGTGGAAGAAGATGAACCATACTTGTTATCTGTGTAGATGCTTTTATAAATGCTATTTCTGTAGACAGAAAATATGTTGCAAACCAAACTGTTATTGTTGAAACACTTCAACTTCTAACATACCCAGTCCATGATGGTAAGCAGCTCCTCGGCAGCTGTTGTGATGGAAGCACAGCGGTTGGGGTACGCCAGCATGTGCACCCAGCAGGGCTGCTCCACCACCTCTCCCCACAGTGTTTTCAAGTCCTGACTTGGCCTCTCCTTGCCATATTCTGAGCTCAGTAGAAAGGAGACTTTATTCTTTGCTGCTCCCTATGCCATCTGATTTTCAGGCCTCCTTATCTTCAGCACGCCTTCAGGAAACTGGACTGTAAATAACAGTCCCTTCACAAACACCACAAGAAGGATTGCTTTACGAGACAATTATGGATTGCCAACAATTAGACAGAGCTTTCCAAACACAGGTGGCCCCTGACCCGTACTGCTCTGGCCACACAACAGCCGGGCAGGCTGTCAGCACCTCCTGCCTCTAACTAATGTGCTGAGGGCACTGCCGGAGTTCACAGGTTTAGGCAGCCCTCCTTGCACAACATAATGATGTCCTGCAGCAACCCCGGTGATGCATGTTGCAGAGCTATTCTCTTAATCATATGAAAGATCATTGCGAAGGCATAGGTCTGAATAACTCTCATTAAAATAGCAAATACAGAGGTATGAATTAATAGCATACACAACACAGCCCTACTGTCATCCTCAGCATTAGGAATCTTTTGCCAGAATTTTCAACTTGATTTATAACAATTCAGACCTTCATACATTTGCCACATTCTTCATGACTTGTTATGAGATATGCCAAGCTTGCCCACTCGTGACCAAGGCGACATGCAATGCAAACATTGGAGGAGGACTCCATAGAAAAACAAGCTCTCAAGGTAGAAGATATGACTGAACTCTGACTAGCACTGTGCTACCATAGCCTTAGGCCAGAACATGATTTCAACACATTTTTCTGTCTAAAAATAGCAATGCAAGACGAAATTTTCCAAACAGTCAAGTTTGAAAGGCCTTCTGGAGATCATTCAGTACTACTTCCTTCTTAAAGTCGGGTCAGCAAGAACAGCTTGTGAAGTTTCCAAATAGCTGCATCTTCTATATTTCAATTTGTGCCCCTTGTCCTTTCACTCGGCACTGCTAAGAAGAGCCCAGCTTTGTCACCTTTACTCTCTCCCATTGGTTATTTGAACAAAATGATGAATTACACTCCTGCCCCACTCTCAGGTTTCTCATCCCAGGCCAAGCAGTTCCACCTCCCTCAGCCTCTCCTCCTTTGTCAGAGGCTCCAAAGCCCTTCAAGCACTACTGTGGCAACTTGCTCAACTCTCCACTAAGTCCACGTCTTGTGCAGGTGTCACAGTCATCAGGGACCAGATCTTATAGATCACGTGCAATAAGCCGTGGAAGAACTTACTACCCTGTCTTCAGCACTCAAGTCATAACACCTACTTTTGCAAATGTTGTCCAGGTGTAGTGCAACAATTTGGCCAGGTACAGTCCTCATTTCACATGAAAGTACACATATCTGTCCATAGAGACAGTGCCCTCAGTTTTTCACCAGCTCCTTTCTGCTGCAAGGCAAAACATTTATCAGACAGGATGCAAAGATTACTCCAGCAGAATGAAGCTAGTCTTCAAACATAATCTTCCATGCTTAATGATAGCTCAGAGCAGCCAATAACATACTGAATTAAATTGAGTCAAGATTCACTGGACAATTTGTGCATGTATTATTAGAAATTAAGATACAAAAAGACTTTTAGTGAAGGAAGGAATGCTCCTTCTCCATCCCACATTTTGACAAATGTAGAGTATTAGCTAGGAAACCAATCAAGAGAAATCTCTTTTGTTACAACTATTTCTTTTACTCCCATAGGTATGGTAATGCCACACCTGGGCTGCCGATGCTTGCTGTGAAGCTGCTACATGCTTTACCCAACGACATGCACACAAAAGTGGGCTCCTGGCACAGGGCAGCAGCCGGTGGTCTCACAGGCACTGAGTTCAGCCTTCCTCTCCCACTACCAGTACAATGATTTCATACAGCTGACTTTCAAGATGAATTACTTCTGATGTATGCCTGCGTGAAGTCAGAGTAAACCACTTAATTAGATTAACTGATCTAATAAGCAGGGAGCTGCACAAAGATCTTAAAGCTCCAGCTTTCTTCCTCCAGGGAAATCCTTCAAATACGTACCCTGAGGGACTTGTTACCATAATGACAAACAACAACTCCGTAAGATGCACCCAAATCACCCCAGCAGTAACCTCTCCAGAAGTCTTAAAACCCTTTAGCATCAATTTTCAGGGTGAAAGAATAAAAACCCAGCCAGTTACATGCACTAAAACATCAGATGTGTTTCACTGTAGGTGAAGTACACGGTCCATTCCTTTAAATTAATACAAAAGACATTTCCTTCCCCTCCTTCGCTGGTTCCCTCTCCCTTTTAAAAGTAGCATAGGGCATGCTGCTTTTTCCTTAAGAAGCACACCAGATTTCCTGTCTTAAACACACTCTATAATTAACAGCCAGCGAATAATGAGTACCCAGGATATATAAGTCTATTAGAGTGCTGGCAGTGCTAAAGACTCATGCTGTTTCACTGTGGGCTCCACTTGAAGAGGTGATTTATGGAGGACATTTTTTCATTAAGTAATAGCAAATGGTTTCCACCCTCACAGTACCCAGCAATCTTCTGGGAACAGAACAGCAATATTGAGTTCTTTTCTGGAGAGGAACGTTTCAAGGACCTTGGCTAGAACATAAAATGACAATCATTTACTCAAGGTCATTAAAAAATAAGGGCAAATACAACCCAGAGGTTAAGCCTGGCTATACTTGACTGCATAAAATCTGTCAGTTACAGAAATAATACAGTTGTGTTCAAAACTAGCAAGGACCATACTAGCAAGTAACCATACCCTCATAGAAATAAAGGGAGAGTCAGATTGTCAGCAAGTGTCTCAAATTATCGTTGCTGTAGCTACTTCTTCTATATTTATTATTGCTCATAAGCAGCTAAGCTCTTATTTCCCTTAATTACTCTAAATAATTCTACCTTGAGAGAATCATATAGAAAGCTCCACTATACAGTGACAAAGCTTTGGGTTCTGCCTGTGTGCCAGCTAATACCACAGTAACATTGGTAGCTAATCATTTCAATTACTGACTTCCTTCTCCCCTAGGAGTAACCGCACAGAAGAACAAAATATAATTACATTGGCACTCCTGCTATTGCATCTGCTTTCTCTGCAATTCTCCAGTGCTATTTACTACAAGGCTGTGTCTGTTAATAGGGATTTCTCCAGTGTATGGATATGCAAGAATTAAAATATTGTAATTATAATGCCTTGCCTTCCTAGGCAACTCATTTAAGGAGTTCAAATATTGTAATAACATTAAAATAAACTTTATGGTATTCATGGGAATTATTCTTCATATTACCAGTGACAGCACACCAATGTGCTGGCAGATGTAGTAAAGTACTTTGCAGTCTTGGCTCCTCAAAATTCAGCACTGATTTTTTAAAATGTTTTCCCTCATCATTAATAAAAAAATTGTCTACATTGAAAGATCTCACTTAGGATTCCAAATAAGTATGTACAGCTACTGACACAGCTTCATCTTCTGAGATGCCAGGAACAGATTTGGCTGTGACCTGTTCCCACAAGATGGGAATACCAGGCAAAAAAAATCCCTTCCACATACTAAATTCATTTAATATCCCTTTGAATTTTTGATTCTTGATTCAATACAGTCTTAAATTATGACATCAGGATGGAAAATCTTAAGCCTGCATAGTCCCACTGTAATCCAGAGAGTGAAGTGGACACTGCAAAAATAGTTCATTTCACACACATCCCCCTACTCTGAAAGCCCTTCCAGCCCTGCAGTGCCACAGCAGAGAGGAATGAGCACTGTGTGCAAGCAGCACCACTGCAGAGCTGCAGTTATATGGTCTTTTGAGAAGAAGGACAGGGGTTTCTGTGGCACTCCCCGTAAGCACGGCCACATGCACAGATGTATCACACTCCTGAAAGCACAAGAAACTGGAAAGCACAATATTTCTCTCAACAGTAAGCACGTAGTTGGCTAGGTGCTTACTGTTCCATTAAAAATGAGTTTGCAATAGTCTGAACGTGATAGAAAAGAAACAGACAGAGCCCAATAATTTGTGTAGTAGATGTCACTTTACCGCTTTTCTTAATTTCTTTTCTTCAGTGCCTCATATAATGGAGATTTTGCAAAAACTACTCCTGGAGGAAATGCTGCACTCTGGAACAAAAGCTGTTCTCAGAGAGCTTGGTTAAAATAAAGGAGGGGCTCTGCTTTCTGTGCTTGGTGAGGAGGGGAAATTGGTGAGGTCTCAGAGCTGCACTCGCTCTGGGGCACAGCACACAGATCCAGAGGTTCTCTAAAATACCAGGCCAGGCTTCTCATATGGGGCAAGCCCAGGGCTGCCTGGGAGGTGCAATGAACACAGTGATGTTCTGTGGATGCACTGGTCCCAACAGCTCTTTGACCAGTTCTACACACACCAAACATCACCTGCTGGGTACCGTACAGCCCCTGCAGCAGACAGGCTCTTTGCTGGGAGCTGCCCAACTCATACACAACACTGAGATGGTTATCACAAACCTGACATGGTAAAGCATATTTTCCATAATATCTGTGAAAACACTTCCCAACTCTTGAGTGACAATCATTATTTTATGCTCATCTGCCTTAAAAACACAACTGCACTGTAAGCACCCCAAGGAAAAAAGGACCATAGCTGCAGTTGTCCTCTGCCTGTTTTTCCACTTACGGTAACTTGAAACGTGCTGTGTTTTCAAACATCCCTTGTTTTTCACCAGCTTTCCTCCTCCAGGAGCCAGAAGGTGTGCAGGCTGTGGACACGCTCAGGCCCTCGAACAGAGCATGCTGCATGCTGCCTGGTGCACACAGCACAGCTCCCCTGGGCAGCAGCAAGGAGACCAGATACCACCACACTGCTGCAACTTCAATGCTTCCATCAATGCACCATGCTTTTCTGTCACTTCCTCTCTACTTGTGAGATTTTCTAGAAATTTAATGCCACAACTTGCACAGTTTTCAGAGAATGGTGAGGGATAAAGAAGCGAAGAATAAACCTTCCACCTGCCCAAAATTCTGCTCTCCCCTACACTGCAAAGGGCTCTTATCCGGAGACATTTGATAGCTCACTGAAAAGAAGAGGACGTGTTTTTAAAAATACAAAACCTACCTTTTTAAATGATCGCTTTAGCAAAAAAGCAGTTCCTTCAGTTGTAATACACTCATTAACATGCAGAGCTTCACTGAAATTCATTACCTAAAGGAGTCTCCACTGCTCAGGAGAGCACTGGAAGATATGCAGAGCAGTACTTACTGCAACACACCTTTATTTCAGGGGAATCCAGGCAGTACACGTAGTAGTCCTTAAACGGGACAGCTTAAGATGCAAGTGAGAGTTCAGACTCTGCGCCCTTTGCCTTACTCAAAATTGAAAACCATTCATCTTCATTAATTTAATTGATGATGTTTAACACTAAAGCCTGCACTAGAAGGAAAGCTCAGACATTTTAGGAGTGCTACTGCAGTGCTGTTCTTGGGCAACTAAGCAGAAGAAGTGATTTGGAGAATAGACTTCTGGCCTAAGTTTCCAAATGGCCAACACGCCTAGGTTTCATTCCATCAGAAGACTCTGCAATATTTTTTTTTGCTTAGACAAACAAGGATGTCTATGCTTGCCACAGATGCCACCTTTCAATATGAAAAATTTCATTTCTACTGTTACTGTAACATGAATACGTTTTGTATTATTTAATGTAAAAACATATTTAGTTGCCAGAGTTAATAAGCATTATTTGTTGGTTTAATTATTAAAAAATGCATTTTAACAAAGGTTTGAAGGAAAGTATTCTCACTGTACAGATACTCAGTATTCTATATTGAAAGAAACCTGTTGGTATACAAAATAAAACTGACCCAAAGATGACTTGGCCTTAACCAAATCTATCCAGTTTTCTCTGTTATTTTAAGAAAAATAAATTAGTGTCTTCTAAAGAATTTCAGATCTTCTTCTTAAGTATGTGATTCTGAAGGTAAGACTCTACAAACCAGGTAAACTACCAATTGACACCTCATACTCTGTATTTTTCTTCTTTCAAAAATACCACCAAAAGTCCCTGGTGTAGAAAAATCATGGAATGCATGGATTCAGCATTTAACAATAAAGGAAAAGGTTCATGAAACTGAAACATTGCCAAGATACCAAATAGGATTAAATAAAATTGTTGGTAATAAAAGGATACTTGAGCCACTTCTCTGATTTCAGCATTTCAAGCTAAATGACTTTGCTCTTCCAAAAAATCTTGATTTCATATAAACAGTAGGTAGTTAAATTACCCTCTTCTTTCATTTCTTTATACTCTGTTAACTTCCAATGAAATCTCATTAGAGATGGATTTTCCAGCAGTACATACAAACACTCAGCCATGCAGTGTATTTAATACAAGAGCCTCCCATTAATCCAGATGATTAAAATATGTACATATCTACCAGATTTTAATGCAAGTCTGCTTTAGCACCTGTAGCTAAATCAGCAACAGAGTAAAGTTAGAACAGGGTATGATGTTTTTCTTTTGTATCACCTCTGTGGGCGACTGTCAGGAAAGTAGACTGGTGCCCTTCTCCACCAACAGCAGTGGCTGGGCAGCAAGACAGGCGACCTGCCGCAGGCTTGGGCACTGCTTTGTGAGGCAAAACACAGCAAATTAGGCATCCTGCCTAAATGTTCATTGCTTTAAAATTTAGGGAAAAGCTGAATATATAAAAGTTGAAGAAAAAGTTACAGACAGACAGCACATACAGAATGCAAAATACTGCAGTCACATTATGCTAAGAACCAGGAGGGTCACAGCAAAGTGCAGAGTTTTGCAGTTGGGCCGGAGGAATCCCAGGCATCCATACAGACTGGAAGGAGCGGTCCTTGAGAGCAGCCCTGTGGAGAAGGACCT
>JAOWBP010004313.1:3330727-3356263 GCA_028571105.1 Tragopan temminckii | reverse complement strand
GCATGTGGCAGGGGGGTTGGAGATTCGTGATCCTTGTGGTCCCTTCCAACCCTGGCCATTCTGTGATTCTGTGATTCAATCACTGCATTAGATAAGGCAGCCTGTTCACAAGTGCTTTCCTGATGGAGCGAGTGTTTTCCACATTTTCAGACTGCACAGCACGTACTGATAACTGCAAGATGCCACCACCCACTCTGTCCACCTCACAGCTTTACAAAAGGCCGGTTTTTAAAGAAATAAAAATTCCTCTTGGAGATGGGAAGTTACCAAAAGTAGAGAGGAAACTATCTGATACATAGCAGAAATTCTGTACCAGTACCTAATGAAGACAACTACCCCTCCCTTCCCGAGTCCAACTGAGCTGGACAAAAGCCACGTGAGAAGCAAGAAGCAGGTTTCCCCCTGACCAGGACCTTCACCCCACAGCCCCTTAGCTGAGAGCACCCCAAAGAGCTCTGCTCACACCAGCCAGAAAATGCCACGACGGGGGATGGGGTTGAGGAGGCCTTTATCAAAGCCCAGCCGTGGTGCAGGAGTGACAGCCATCCTGCAGCTGCCCAGTCAAAACAGCCTGCTTTCACACAAGCACAAAGCCACGTGCTGCTGGGAAGGTGAAAAAATCCTGCTCTAAATGATTTGCAATCCACAGTCTTCAGATATCCACTCACGGTTACCCAAGACAGCATTTTATAATTTATTGTAGGAGTAATAAAAGCGACTGTGTGTTTTTCAGCAGAGAAGACTAAAAATAATAATAATAATAATCACATTTCATATCCAGGACGTACCAAACAGAATTCAGACTTACAGCTGCTTACAGAAACAGCGAGATGTAGTGATTGGATTAAATAAAATCCTTTAGGTAAACCCTCAACCAAAGGCATCCCTGGAAAACCCTCTTAAGTAAGTGAAGGGTATATTCTGCATTCTCACACAGAAGGAATGCTTTCCTACAGCCAACAACATTGCTGCAAGATTTATAATTTTTTTTTTAAGGATTCTCTAAATTATTTTCTAAAAGCCAAAGGTGGTGTTTGTTTGTATATAAAAGAAAACTAAGTCAAAATAAATGAGGCCACATATGAAGACTAAAAGATGGTAAAACCTCATTCTACTTGCAATTAACTTTTATAATATTTACACGATTCACAGTTCACAATCAAGGAGCTCCTTCTAATGCAATAATAAGCCACATTCCAAAAAAGATTAAAATAAAATTAGTTTTCTGGATCTACTGCAAAGATCGACAACAGAAATATGTACATCAATGCACAGATACAGATCTCAAAATAACAGATTCCCTAAAAAGGCATATGTATCCATAATACATATTTTTGATGTTGCTGCTATCAAGAGATTTGATGACTAACCAGTAACACACGTATCACCTCAGGTATCCTGTCACCAGTTATCTCTGAATATGATGAAAGTTTGGTGATGTCAGTGGAAAGCTCTCACCTTTTTCCATCTCTAGTGATCAGTCGAAAGAGTTCTTGCGTATTTTTAAAACCAAAAGAGATTAAATCCTATTATTCATGATATTGTATGTAATGGAACCTAAGGTCACACACAAGGAAAAAAAAAAACCTTATTTTTATGCCAATACAGAAAGATCAATACATCTAGTCTTGAACATTGCTTTGCAGTGCTTTTGTGGGCTTAAAAAGCATTGTGCCTTTGAGGAAATAAGTGCTATTCAAGAAAGAAATGTCACGTGTACACGGGTTTGGGCTCTGCACTGCTGCTCTTTAGGGCTGAAAGAACTGGAACAGCAAGAAGGAAAACAGCTGCTTTATAACACGTTGTAAGCTTCAGAGCAAACATAACACTGAATAAAATCAGAACAGGACAAGTAAGAGATAGGGGCTAGTGTTCCTTTAAAACATTACACAAACGGTAACATAGCACTCACAGCATGTAATTTCAACATGAATCTTAATACCTTTGACAAAAATATATAAAAGGAATCCCAAGAAGCTCCTTAATGATGAGTTTTTCTAACTCTGTACTAAAATAGGACAGCTCTTAATATATAAATTGCATTTATGCAGGCCTTACATAGTAAGGTTTACAGAGTGTCTTTGGGGAAAACAGCACAAATCAATCATGCTGCCAGACAATACTGACGAGTCTCAGTACTCCAGCAGCCTGGGAATGCCAGAAGCAGCCTGCCTGATGCACTCTGTTGTTGCTCCAAATTGAAAATTATATATGAAGGGAAAAAGGTCATATCCATGAATTTCTAGGATTTGTCACAGTGCGGATGAAATCACCAACACCCATTTGGGCTCACTAGTCCACAGAGCTCTCATGTCATTTTTAAATTCTTAATATAATCTGTGGGACATTAATACAGCCCTATAATGTCTTTGTTTTATGACTATTCGGTATCACTTCGTGTGAGAAAGACTGGAGCTTAACAGTGTGAAATCAGCAGACAGAGTGCTCATCTTGCCAATTAAATCAGCCCCGGAATGCTGCCTCTGAGTTTTAGTGGAAATTAACTTTTAGAGCAAAGTTTGTGAGTAAATCTAATTAACTTCAAAACATTACCATCAAAAATAGATCAGTATAAGCATCCAACCCAGGAACAACTAAACACATTACAGAAAGTAATTGCAGCATCTTCACATCCTCATAAAAATATTGTGTCATCAAATCAATACAGCTGGAAGTTGAAGCTAAGACAGCTGAGCAGAGGAATGAGATCTGGCCTTACTCTCAACTTTTTTTAAACCTTTTATATTGTCTTAGACAAACAGTGCTCCACCTACACATTTTTAGTTCTTTCTTAATAATGGTCACATAAATTGATCACAAATACTGTATGTTACATATATATGTCATAAATACCGTAACAATTGTCATCATACTTAAAGAAAAACAAAGTTATCGGCAGCATATGCTAAAAGCTAATGCTACAGTAGCAGAGCAGTAAAATATATCACTGTTCATAATAAAACCATAAAATATCCAGATTTCAGATGAAAAATGTTCATTGTAAACACATAAAAATTGAGGATAGGTGCAAAAGTACCTGAAAGTTCAGAGACCTCCCGAACACTGTTTTTCTGTGATCCACTCAAATCTAAATATACCTATGCTAACCCTTCTCAGTTTCACTGAATGAAGAATTATGCTCCAAGTTTTCCTCCCTTGAAATAAAAGCCTTGCAAAACTGAATTACAACCCCCTGAAAACAGAGATTTAATAGAACCATCAAAAGGACCACAGCTGCACTATTGGATACTGCCCTAATTAATATTACATAATCCATACAACACATGTGATCAATTTAGAGGTCCCAGGCGGTTCTTAAGTGAATGAATGCAATTTGTAAGCTCTGATCTGTCACTTCCACTTAGAGCAGAAGTGTCTACATTTCATATTACATTGTAATGCATGCTGTAAGCCTGTATCAGAACTCCAATTACTCATATAATGATCAAGTTTCATGGACATAATTAGGAAATGGGGAAGACAGGACCCATAATGTCACAAGATGATGGCAGAGAAAAGGTAGGGAGAAATGGAAGAAAAAAGTTACTGAAGGGTGAAGTGTAACCTGTGTGGAAAGACTACAGCTGATCATTGGTTGGCACCGCGGGGAAGAATTTGGCAAAACTTGCTTTACTTCAAGGTTGTTTTGCATGAAATGGTAAAAGGTAGCATGCAACATCTGTCACTTTCAAGGAATATCAGGTGCTGAATCTAGGAGAACTTTCTAGGAAAGCTTTCTACACTTCTTATTTCCTGTGCATATTCTATTAGTGAAGTTAAAAGAAAACAAACTTTCATTGCTTCAGAAGTTCATCTGATATCAAAAATAAACGTATTAATTACCAGCACGTTATCAGCTGATCGGCTTTGGTCAGAAAACGAGCTTGCTTAACTAAATCATAAGCAGGAGCTGCAGTTTCTCAGAAAGTTCTAAAAACTCCAAAATTTGATCGACTAAGCCCCAGTGAGAGACCAAAAGTTTGTATGTTATTCAGTCTGAATCGCGGCTCCATTGCAGAAATAGAAAAACTGAAATGCATACCCCAGATCTTCTTAATAGGATAAGCTTAATAGGACAGGAATACCTTCATTTTAGCAAACAAACAAACACAAACCAACAAAATAAGTGTTGTGTCTCCGCTAAAATCTAGTTAGAATATTTCCCAGAAGATCATATGCATTGAAGGAAGATTAGGAAATGTCTAGATTTCATACAAAACAAAGCATACAATTTGTTTTAATGAATCAAATCCAAGGAAACCTGTAAGACAACGTTTTTTCATCAGCCAGACCTCAGGTAACAGTGCTTTGAAATAAAGCCACTTAGAGCACAGGCTTTGGAAGGAGTGCTGCAGGCTGGCAAACCCGGCTCTGATACCAACACTGAAGTCTCTTGTACAGCTGTTTGCCTTTCTTTTACAAAGTATAATTCTTCAGAAGATACTGAAACAATTAATGTGGTTAAAATCATCCAGTATTTCCTACAGAATGGTAAATCTTAGCCAGAACTAAGACAAATTAGATTTAATGTTTTAGAGTAAAATAACCCCAAACATGAAAAAAGATACTATAATTACAGTCACTAAATACGGCTCCAGATGATTATGCTGACTTTGATTGGGAAATAGTCATGCTTAAAATGAACACATTTGTAATTTATTTATTTATTTATTTATTTATTAAGGAAGAAAACCATTTTAGGAAGGGGTAGGAAAATCCACGGGAGCAACATTTGCAAAGCTCCATTTTGTCCTTATTTAATTCTGTAGCAAAAATCCCATTGACTTAAGTGAGAATACAAGAGGGCAGGAAAGAGACCAGCTGAATTACACAGTTTCACTTAAAAAACTGCAAGTGAAGAGCTGCACGATAGACATACCAAACCTGCTGTGAGGTAATGAAACCCAAACTAATGACTAATCAGTCTAATATTTCTTAGAACCATCTTTCAGAGAGAAGACAGCATTGTACCAACCAGTATATGCAAAAAGAATTTGAAGACTGGAAATGCTGAAAGATTAGGATATCCCGTTACGCTTACAATGGATGTTAACTGTGGTGGCCGTGCAGATGGCAACAGGCAGCAGTTGTGAAGCAAAAACAATTAGACACACACTTCTCTTTTCCACTGCTGAATTATTTACTACAGAAATCTGTCCTGAGAACGTGCAGTGCTCCGGAGCACCCACACACTTCCTACACCACGTGTTACTCCGTGCAAGGAGCCACCAGCGCAGGGCCCGCCATCCCCACCAGCCGGCACAGACAGACGCCGCGCTCCGTTGCGCTCAGCCCTGCTCCATGGCTAATCTCTTTACAATGAGCTCAATCCACTTAACAGCAAAGAACGGTAAAACGTCAGAGTAATTGGATAACAGCCTGCCATTCTGTAATTATTCCATTAGGGCGGCAGGCGAGGTTTAAGCAGGGGACGCCCGCCAGCACTGAGGGGTCACCACAGCCCTCAGCTGCTCCTGAGGGGAACTGGGACAGATGGACAGTGGAAGTATTTATGAATGAAAAGTAACATGTTAATGATAAGGAGGAGAGCGTTATTTCAAGCGTATAACAAAATAGACCATAATATTTCTGCAGAATCCACCTGATATTGACCAATCTATTTATATTGACCAAACAGAGTGCCCTAAAGTCCGTATCCATGCCACACGCACAGGTCCACCAGAGAAGGTAGAGCCGATCCTCACTCGTGTGGACCAACAGTGACATCTGGGGGAGAGGCAGGACGAGCAGAGGGTGCTGCATTTCCTCAAGTACTCGGAGCCAGCAGAGATGAGCTGTGAGCAGCTCCCGCCCGGCACACCTGGCCTCCTGCCCTCCCAAGCGTCGAATACTTCTCCACACGGTGCAGAAGTAACTCCTCAACATTCGGGCTCTCCACTATTGCCAACAGATCTGAGCACCCGGGGCTCAGCTGAGGAGCGGCACTGCTGAGGTCAACACGCACTGTTCCACAGCCAAAAGAAGTGCATGAATATTTATATTCTTATGGTTAGTTACGAACATCGTAAACATTGCTCACTACAGGTGTAAAATGTTTGTAACAAAAACATTTACTTTGCTTAAAAGGAAATAAAGAGCCACAAGTGGAATTAAAGTATCATTTTGAACTAAAACAATACAATTGCTCAAAAAATGAGATTGTCAAGAAGTTTTTAGAGATCAAAAGCTACCCTTGGAAATCTCCATAGTTTGTGTTAATTACAGAGTGAAAATGCAAACTTAATTATGCACTGAACAAAGGAATAGATGACTCCCACACATTCCCCTTGCCTCCTCCCCATCTGTGCTGGCTTCTCAACTCCCACACTTGACTTCTCGGCTCCCTCAGAACAACCTGACCACAGTATCACTATTTATTTATCCATCCATATCTTCAGGGCAGAGGGCTGCAGAGCATTCCTGCCTGCGCTGAGCAAAGCCCCATTTCCTCTGCTGTGGTACAGGAAGACATGCACCTTCACCAGAGATGGGCATCTCCACAGTGCTCTCCCCATGGGGCACACTTGCAGTTGGCACTGGCTGGGTGCCCCAGCGGGGCAGTAGCAGCTTCCATAGCCTTCTGTGCACTAGAAATAAAAGATCGACTGTGCAGTTCCAGGTATTCGCTGCAACTGCTTTTCTCAGTGGGTGGCCCTAGCAAAAAGATCTAATATTACAAAAATAAACTGTAGATCTTCAACAAGTATTTTGGCATTCCAAAGAGTTGCTGCAGTACCTGCGATAACACACTGTCATCTGAAACGTTTATCTTCAGTTACTATAAATCTGATTACCAAAAAACCAGAATTGCTCAGTAGTAAGTTGACAACAGCAGTTTCCTTTTTCCTGATTTCATTTGCTGTCAATAGCTCAAAGCTATATTGTTTCTGGGGTTTTGCATAAAGAATTTAATTTTTTTTTCTACTTTCAGATGAGTATCAAACAGCTCTCAGGAGCCTTTATTTCTTTCAACTCATAAACTGTTCTGGAGAAAGTATTTTGGCACTCAAGAGAAGTGGTTCATTACAGTTCTATAACCATTTTTTCCCCCTCTCTCCTACATGATAATTTTGCTATTCTATCTCTACAGAAATTCACCATTTACAATTCCAGACCATCAACTTCTTTTTAGAGCTCAGTGATCAACACTTCAGGTCACTTTTATGCTGCTTAAGCTGCTTTACACAATGGCAGACAGGATTTGTGCAAGCACGCCATCAAAAGCACCAACTGGAGCCAGTGGACAGTGCTGCAGCTCTTACCTCTCACAGGAGCATGATGGGGATGATACTGAAAGATGGATGTTTACAGACAGCAGCAGCTACGCAATAGGCTGCATTTCTCATTGCTGTAGCAGCAACATGCAAAAGCCTTTGCTTCTCCTGAAGGTCACCATCTTGCTTGTTTTAAGGCTGCCTCTTCCATCTACTTTAGGAATCAGAAATGAACACAAGGGGTTGGAAAGTTTCCCAGGCAGAATTGCTGTTTTTGTTGTGCGTGAAGCAGTAATAATAAGGAATCTCAAATCGCTGATAAGAAAAGCAACATTTGAAGCATGATTCAAAAATGTGAATCACTGAATGTGTTTCATGTAATTGGTGCAGAAGAGTTAGAATAGACATCTACTTCAACCAATCTACTCGTAGACCTGAAAGTCAGGTACATCTCAGCAGTGGTGACTGCATGGTTATGTGCCACAGCAAATCAAACTGTCACAGGCAAAAGCAAGAGCTAACACACACATGTAAACACCCATGACTTTGCTGCTGCCTGCAGCTCTTCTTGACAGCAACACTTCTCATATACAACAGGAATGAACTCCTGCAAACAGTATGCAGCCATCTCAGTTAATCTTGCCAAAATCAAAGCTGAATCCCTTCTGGTGGAAACAAACAGAATATTTTGCTGTACATTAGGATATTTCCCACTTGAACGTGAGTTAAGAACGCTGTCAACAAATCAGAACAAGAGAAGTTAGGAAGTACCTGTGACATGGTAAGGACTGGAAGAATGCATACGATTGAAATGCTGAGGCTGACTGCAATAACATCTGTCAGATAACAATCTTATGAGATTCCTTACTAAATAAGGCAAGGGCTGAACAACATGGTATGATAATCAGGACTGGAAATTCCACACACTATTGCGATGTACTCACTCTGTAAGTTGAGAGTATAGTTTTACAAAGCACCTGATTACAATATTTCCCTTTAATTATATATAAAAGAGCCCATAAAGTGGGAGAAATGCAATGTAAACTTAGTGAACCAAGCCCACAAAACAGAAGAGAACTTTTATTGCACAATTGTGTGCACAATTTCCAGCTCTTACAACAGCCAGAGGACATTTCAGTCACATTCAGGATATACTAGGATTGCACTAATGCACCAGGCCCATGTGCTGTAATTACTAGAGTCCCCAAAGGTTGTTTATCAGAGAACAATTACTCCTGAAAATTTTTATAATTAATAATAAATAATCTAGATGTTTTTCAGCCAGATGAAAGCTAGGAACAGTCCTGGAATCAATAGAAAACAAACACAAATGACCAATTACTGAATCACTAAGTTTGCACTCAGTGAAAAGCAAAACTTTCTGCAGGCATGGATCACTCCCTACTCTGTAGGAACGCAATAATCCCGTGGCCTTCTGAAAAATTACCATTGTGACCAATTAAAAGAATTGGCCAGGTAGACTACCAGAGCCAAAACGCATTGGAGCGAGATACAATGGCAGACAGGAGCCTCTTGGGTGGCCCACAGATACTCTACCAGCAGCACTGGACACAGCAGACCAAGACATTTTTATATGGTGGAAGAGGAGAGAGAGCACATGCATGCACATGTGTTTGCAGGGGCGTACAGGAAGACAGGTCTAGTCTTAAGCTTCACATTTTCTCTAATTAAATGGGATGAATTTTCAAATACTTCCATGCACTTAGAAATTTAATTGGTTGTGAAATATGTCAAAGAGTTCAAAAGTGCTCTTTGTTATAAATAAAATCATTTATTGTGAAAGATGTTGGCAGTATTATATTTTATTTTTATACAAAATGTTGGAAATGGCCTCTAACAAATTTTACGGAAGATAGATCACTATTCTAAAAGGATGAAATGGACAAGGAGAAAAATAAATATAAGCAGAAGCCAGAGCCTGATATAGCTTAAGTTAAAAAGAGAGACCTCATTTTTCTTTCCATCCTGAACGTTACAGCTGTAACAGCTTTATTACTACAGCTTTATATATGTTTACATTTTTTGCTGATTGTTGGCATTACAGCCACATCTGGTATCATTTTTCTTAACTTGCCTTATTACCATTTGTAACGTGTTTCCCCCCACTCCCTGAGCCTCTCAAGGATCAATCTTCCCCTGCCTCGCGGCCCTCTCTTGCCCTCCTACCTTCTCCTCTAAGCGTCATTCTTTCTAAGACCTTTCTTCAAGAGGTAATGACAACACGAACAAATCTTTTTCATTCTTTTTAAATAAGAAGAATGCAAATAGAAGGGCTGACCTGACAGCCTGACTGTTTGGCAGCGCTAGCCCCACTCTCACAACCCTAAGTCCAACTCCCACGCTGATATGCTAGCCAAAAAACATATTTAATTCTATCACGCTGGTAGTACCAGGCCCAGATAACCGTTTTGCTGGCAGCACTTTCCTAAACTGACCTTATGGCCAATATCCCAGCTTCCACAGCTCAAAATATATTCCAGGCTACAGAGCACCAATTTATCACCTGGGAGACGCCCCCAGCTCTGCTCAGCACTGAGTTATGAGGAGCTGCCTTCCCCTGAAGCCGAGTCCACATCAAAGAAAAGTTACAGCGTCCCTTTTCCATCTTCAGTATTTCTGGTTACGAGTAATTAACTATCTGTGACATTTGCACATTTTCACACTAATTGAGAACACATAAAATAATATTTTATTTTAAATAGAGTTCTAAAACCTGAGGGAATCCTCCACTCCTGTTATTAATGAAAACCAAAGTTCAGGATATTTTGGGGGTTGGAGTAAAATTTGTCACTAACTAGAATACAGCTTCTGTACTGGCTAAAATAATTTATTATTATTTAAATGGTTAAACTGTCTCAGATAATTGGAAAACACTTGTTTCACACTGCCATTCAGTAGCAACACTGAATGAAATTTACAGAGCAAAAGGAAAAGCGTGTAGCTGAAATAAATCATTAGGATTTTCTTATGAGACCAAAAAAAGGAAGTCAGGGACAGAGCATGGGGAATGTTCATATCAAGAAGACAACAAACCTAAATTCAGAAAAATTTATTCTTCTACTGTCCTTGTAGGCATTTAGTACACAGCTATTCTTTAAGCGAAGACATCTATTAAAGGCACTAGCAAAACTACAGAGAATGGGACACATTTTTCTGGGATTTGCTGTCGTACCGTCAAAAGAGGACTGTCTCTTTGGGGTGGGCTTGTGGCTGTTGAAGAAGGTTGGATTTGGCGGCACTAAGAGATGAAATCATGGCATCAGCATGAGAGCATTAATCCCATCACCAAACCAAGTGTCTGCATCATGGCAGCAGCTCGGAGCCTCAGCAAAGGGCAAGGACTCGGCTGTGCTATAAACAGAAATCAAAAGGACCCTGGACCCAGAAACTTGCTCATATTGAGATGGATGCCATTAAGGTAACAATTACCGAGCCCACAAATATTTTTGAGGACTTGAGTTCAGTGATAACCTCCCATGTGGGCTGCCTGTTACAGAAAATTTGCTGAACAGAAAGTAGGGCCGTAAATTAAGACAAATTTTAACACCTGAAAGGTTAATAGCTTCGTTAATAGATTTTGTTCAGATCTATCATGGAGTCTGAAGGTCAAATAATCTGAATATTTCCAGAGGTGCTGAAAAACACAGATGTGATTCCTTACGCAGAGTCGCTAAAAATGGGTCAGAGTTTGAGGAAATCCTGAAAAACAGAGGGTCAAGAAGACCGCACTGAGAAAGCTGCAGTATCTCCTTGTGTTCATGTCACTGTTGGTACAGTTTTATTTATTTATCTAAAATCAGGTAATTCCAGTGCAAGGAGAGAGCTTCTCAGCACAGATCTGTTAAATTTAATCCCGTTTGGAGTGCTCTACATGAAGTTTTAGCTTTGATGCTCTGTTTATTCCTGCCACTTAGAGGCACAAATGGTCTTTGAAAAGACACGTCAGAACATGCAGGTATTTTCTGTTTCATTTTGACACGCAGTTTTAAGGAAGGAATTACAACACAGTGACATTGTCTCTGATGCAAGGTATGGCTTCTAAAGCTGCATGTGTACTGCCAAAACAGTACATTTTAGAGAATGATTATTTTTCTTCTTTCTATACAACATAATTGTGCTAATTTGCTGAGAATTCTTCTCCAAGCACTTTTCCCTTTGCAAACTTTTATCTAAGAAGCAGCATCCTTTTCATATAATATATTGAAATTACAGGTGTAAAAAGCACAGTGGCCACTTTGTTTTCTATTGCCAACATTAAAATAATCAATATTTGAAGAAAATGCCAACTGTTTAACCATAAAAGGAATTTTGAACTGGAACAGGCTGCTCAGCTTTGTTTTCTAGATCAATAATGTTTTCAATCTTCGGTGACACCTTCAGTGTCCCACTTCCCTCCTTGTGCCTAAGCACCTCCCAGCCTGGCAGCATTTCAGCTACAGTTGTGCTCATTTTTAAGTTGAGTATTTCCTACAAATGTTTTTTCAATGGATTTTGATTTTAACAATAATATATATGCTTATAGACAGGTATTATATTCACACTACATACATAATAAAATGCATGAAATGTAGTATCTTTCTAAAAATGATTTAAAAAAAAACCAACAAAATCAAACAAGTGATTAACAGCTGCCTCCACAGATACTCTGTTCAGAAAAGATGGTTCAATGCAGATCTAAGAAAAACAGTTATTTTTAATAATAAAATAAATGGGAGATAATCGTCTGACATGAAGAAGGGTCTGAGCTCTCTAAAGTCTGTCTACTTCTTCTAGCTCTGCCAGCTCTACCTCTGCCAAGTTTGAAACACCGGAACACATCAGCTTAACCTGATACGACTTCACAAAGCAGAAATTAAGAAATCAGTTGAAACTTTTCAAACAGCTGAGGCAATAGGAAGACAGGCATGTTTTAACATATGCATATATATATATAAACACAACAAGTAGAAAAATCTGAAAGGAAGTCCAGTTGTATTGAATGAGAATTGTAGTAAGCACACAAATCGGGGGGGGGGGAGGAGAAAAAGGAGGACGACAACCTGGACAGTTCTAGGAGGTGTTTAATGTCCCCTGCCTTGGCATAGGCATCAGCAGAGACAGGGAAACCGCAGTATTACACAACTGAATGCAATCATTTCAACTTGGAACACAAAACTGTGAACAGTTCTGACCTATTCTGAACTTTTCTACCCCCTGTTGCTTTGCAGTACATGCACGGTGATATTTCTGTTTTATTTTTAGCCTTTTGATGAAAGTAAAATGTAAGAGTTACTCAAAAAACCTGAAAAGACACTTTCTGAAATATGTCCAGTTATCAAGAAATCTAGAAAGCCGCTGTGGCTTCCATTAACTGGGCCAAACCTATAAAAGGCAACAGGTGTTGTGAATAAAAAAACCTTGGCCTCAGTTCCACATGCCTTGATTATTTATTCTTATTTTCTGAATTAGTGTCTGGAGCTGGACAGATAAAGAACTGGGACAGCAGACAATATAACTGGCTAGTGGTAATGACAGCTGTTATCCATATGCTGACAGAAGGACTTTGTTTCCAGCAACCTGGACCCAGAATGTGTTTTTCTGTGGGGATGGACAGGCAGTAATTAGTGGTCCACTGAATAGGAAGCTTCATACAGAACCCAGAGCAAAATTAAGTCAAGGTGTTAAATGATACGCTGTATACATTTTAATCTGGGATATAAATGTTCTTTTTCTTTTTGCTCCTTAAAAAAAGTTTTCCTTTTACAGATTAAGTGTTTTAAATATCTTAATATTTGTACACCCAGGGGAATATGATTTCTGTTCTGACACAGTCCCAAGCAATCATGCAATCTAAAGAGCATGCCAAGTCTGGAAGGCATATTGAGCATGTTCTCCGACGATGATATCACAAAGGTTCCCGCAATGGGAAACACATGGCACCAATTCCTCACATTCCCTAACCTGTACACATGAAGCTGCATTCAACTCTGATCACCTCAGTGACAAAACCAAAAAGAGTCGGGATCTAAAATTAAGAAAATAAGAACTGCAGCCACCTGAATTTTGCACACTAATGCTGCACCGGGATTGACGTTCTTCAAAATCCCCAGGTGTGTTCTCAGTCTCTAAACAGCCTCAGTCTGGGAGTCAGCGTAACGTTTGGAGTTCACTGCCGATGCAAACGTGCAAGCCATGATCCGGAGTTGTTTATTACCAAGCACGCCTGGGAAGGAATGACATTAAAGCAAACTCCTTTCTCCTATATAAACATACACGTTCACTGAAACACTGAAAAATCTGGCAAAAGCATTCTCTAGCAGTGAAGTTACCAGATGTAAGTGCAGTTGGAGCTGCTGCAGCTCTGCAGAAGCACTTCATCATGCTGAGAAATGATGCCTCTTCTCTGTGAGCCGGAGTGCTATCTCCTTTGTCTCCCTGTGTGTTGTGCACCCTCAGGAGCTATTCATCGTGTCCTCCGCTCCTCATATTTGCTGCAGTTCATATGCTTTCACATTCATCTTTGACACAGTTCACTGGAATTGTGCTGTCAGTAGGCAGCCATGCTAGATGGAGATGTATTGGAAATTCCAGAGAATGAATTCCTAGTACCAAACTTTCTGTACTTAGGATTTGCTTCATCGTGTTTTACAAAAGCTTATTCTGAGAAAACTACCCATGTTAATGAGATACAGAATTATGGGATATGGAAAAAAAGTGCTTGCTGGCCAAAAATCATTATTATGTATGGGAAGAAAAACTTCCATCAATGTGGTCAGAAAATAAATACGCTTCTCTCCCCCTTCCTACTGAGAGAAATCACATGGCTCTCAGAAAGATCTTAAAGCAATGATTTTTGTCTCTGAAATGTACAAAACCCCTTCGGTTCAGACAACATTGTTTACTGTCTTGACAACAAGATATCTGATACTTATCCAAGTTAAGAAAATTCTCAAGACAACTTACTTAGAGAAGGAGAACAGGGAATGCATCTAGTTCATACATACATAGATATTTCAATATTGATTTTCATGAGTAAATTTTTACTTTCTTTGAGTGGAAGTGCCAGAATTGTTATTCCCACTTTATAATGAAACAAACAGAAATGCAGACAGATGAAGCAACTCAGTTAGCATAAACACAGAAGGATGGACTAAGAATTTAAGCAAAACTGTCACACAATTTCAGCCTTTCTTAAACAAAACTTAAACAAGTTTTACTTGTAGCTTAACCACATCAAGTAACTGTGGATGAAGTATCATACTATATCATGCTACATAAAAACTCCCTTTCTCATTAAAAACTTGTAAATGAAAAGAAAGTAAAAACCAGAAAAAGCACACAGCCAATAGATCTCAGAATAGTCACTGTAATTTAAAAAATGTGTCGTGCAATGTCAGCTGCCCATATGTCACCTTCTATAGAAGGTCCAGACGTGCTGAGAACACAGCCACTATTTTCCCAATTGCTAAACATGCTTCACAGATCCACACACTTTAACATCATGAAACAACAGCCTGTTCTTCAGTGACTGCAATGAACCTGAATACCAAATTAATTTTCAATGCCATAAATGTACAGCATGAGAGGACTAAGCCACAACTAACTGGTGAACTGAGCTAATCTGCAGTGTCAGCAGCTTGCAATGAAAAAGCTGATATCTGAAACAGATTACAATCAAATAGGTGATCTTATGAAAACCTTTGAAGTGTTCTCAGATCACTCAGAAATCTTTTAGATATGTAAAAACCTGTACATTTTACATACTGAGAAGTGTATACGCAGAGTCACTTTGTGCAAGCCAGCAGCCTCTGCCCAGAGGATTTGGAGGACTGAGCAAGAATGAATGTGGATCTAGACAGAGGTACAGTGGAAAAGCTCCTCCTCTGTCTGCCTTCAATTGTTTGGCTCCAGTCAGTCCTCTAAGACAGTTGGATGGAAAGATGTATACATAAATACACATACAAAGCATACCTATACATGCTTTATATAGACATATGTGAAAAGATGGCTCTAAAGATTTTATCTAAAAAAAAAAATCTTTGTTCTTCCTTGTTATTAAGGAATACAAGGGAAAAAAGAAGCATATTTTCCCTAAACTTCAACAACTCTTCTTTCTTCTCCTATTTCTTCCTATGGCTCATACATAGTTAGCCACAAGAAAGACAGACACTCACCTATTTGAAAACACATTAACAGAACGCTTTTCTCCCAGTTGAGCTAAGAGAACCAACCACTAGTGGATGCTGCACACCCAAGAATGTTGTCACTGGTATCACACTGTTTATCCCAACAACAAGCTTCCTTATTGGCAACTCAAAATGGTGTGTAAACAATAAATAGTAAAGACTTAATCTTCTAGGAACACAGTGATTTGTGATCTGTTCTCTCATGGCTTTCACTTTGGAAACAATGGCATGTGGTTTTACTTGAAATTTTTCAAGGACTGTTTAACCCTTGCTTTGGTTGGTCAAATCTGAGCAAAAATAAGAACTATAATTCCAGGCTTTTTACTTTCAGCACTCATAGAAAATTCAGTTATCAAAAGCCTCTAACAGCAAAAGAAAAATACCAATTCAGAAAAGCAAGTTTCAAAAGATGAGACGGTTTTGAGAAAACCATGACCAAAATCATTCTTTGTTACTAAATACGTGAGAAGATCAAACAGTCCACACGAAATGTCCTCTTTCAACAGACAGCTTCACTGCAGAAAACAGAAAAACCAACTTCTGAAGAGTCTTTGGGTGCAAACACAACATTGCCAGCATTGTCAACTCTGATGCATGAGACACACGTTAGTTCTTCAGTCACCCAATGACTATCTATCAGCATTGCCAGGTGATTTTAACTTATTAATAACATCCTAGAAGTATTCTATGCAGCTCATTTATACCGAACATCAGGGTTTCCTTTCTGTTGTTCAGATACAAAATTACAAGAATCTCAAAGCAAAGCCATTTTCTGACCTAAATGAATGATTTTAACTTCTATGGTGAATCACCAAGAAAAATTCACCTAAAAATATTTCAAACAGAAGTAAACTTAGCATTGAAAGGGTTGTTTTGTTGGTTTTTTTTACCCGTGTCACTGAGCTCCCGAATACAACCTTATTCAAAAGTAGGACTGAAGTTTGCTAGTGTAACTGAACAAGTTCAGAAGACAATTGTATGTATGTGAAATAAGAACACAGCTTCTACTTCTTCACAAACTCTTCATAAACTCACTAGTCATAAATTGCAAAGTTCAAGGAAGCCAGTTGATGCACTTTGCAATGCAGTGTTTAACAGATACAAATAATGTCTCCAAGTCCAATCTTTTTCAATATGAGTAGGATTCTTTGGAGTAATTTCAATGTGAAGTTTTAAAAATAATCACATTTGTTTGTTTGATCCAGCGCAATTAAGACTGAAATAAGAAAATCAGATAACATAGGAAGTAGGACACTGAAATCAAGACCAAAAAAAATTATTCCTATTAGATTCTTTTTTCTGCTGACTGAAACATTACACAAATTCAGAATGTACATCCATCAAATCAATGTACAGCAGACGGAAGCCCTTGTAAAGTGTGACCAGCTCCTCGTTAAGGAAGTACTTCAGGCACCGATGGAAATTCTGTATCAGCCACAAACGGGACCAGATGTGTTTCTCCACTGGACTTGAGGTGACCACACCAGGAAGGGCAACACATATAGTCTTGATTCAAAACTCTTTAGACACGGACAAGGTTTTATAATCAAGAGTTTCTGATACATAACACGAGCAATATTCAAGATCAGGATGTAAAAAGGCCAGCCAATATGCAAACATCCCTCATGGGGTCTTGCAGGGAGCTTGGTGAAAGCTCCTACATCTAAATAGCCACGGAAAAAAAGAGCGGGATTTAGCTGTCTGCATTTTCAGTCTGAAATGTTTCAATCTTCTGCAAGTTGAAAATGTGCCTATCTATAATGTTGGAAAACAATGGAATTAAACTGATGTTTAATTTCCATAATGACCTGCCCAGATTTAATCTTGGATTTATTTAGCATAAGCAAACACTTAATTTACAGTCAGCTAACAGCTTTTTCTGGCAAATTAAACCTGGTTTAGGACCCTTATTCACACCTTATCTCTTTGGAGCACGTTTGATGAAAATGTCTGTATCATAAAATTTAGTGTGAAAGTGTTTCTTTAAGGATTCAATCTATGTGTTTCTGTGAAAGATTGCATTTTATATTAAATTCAAAGCTTGAAATATTGTAAGTACTGCAATGCCTACAGTTTCCATTCTGTAAGTTCCAATATTAAATTATTCTGTTTAATGAAATGTCTTAAAGGTGTAAGAATTCTCAACTCTATGCTTCAAGCCAGTGACTTAAAGAAAGAGCAGATTTGCAGCATAGCAATGGGTAAATTACTTAACTACACAACTTTAATCCCCTGTCTAGCCTATTGCTCTCATGACAGTCATCAGTGGATGTAATATAAAGAAAATAAATTTGTTTCAACTATATACCTTTCATCATTAACTTTTAAATTAAACCAATGCTAAAAATATTTTTGTTTTCCCCTAAAATTTGCTCATGCCTTTAACTGAGGCTTGTACTTTTCGAAGTGACACTGCTGATTTATATGATATATATTGGTGCAGTAATAGATCTGTGTCCTTTAGTTACAGCTACCTGATTTATCAAAATTGTCTCCATAACTACACTGCAGAGCAGTCTATAAACAATTAACTGGATTTAGCATTGCAATAGTTTAAAAACGATTTGATGAGAACCATTTGCATGGAGTTATGGGACTGAGTCAGACAACTCATTATAACCAGTACTTACAGAAGAAAAAAAGGACTTAAACCCTCTTAAAATGGTTCATTGTATTAGTAAGCAAATTTTCATTTGCTCATTGCAAAAAATAAACTGCTCAGTGATCAGAATTCTGTTGGGAAAAGCAGCATATTCATAGCACCTTTTGCAGATAGATACTTGTAAGAGTGAAAAAAGCTTGGTGACATGGACAAGTTTATAATCCAGTAATAAAAATCAAAGAGCACGTAACTGTTCTAGGAGGTTAGATCAAATCATCTAAGAATACGTAAAGCTGATAGAAGCTGCAAGTCTGAGGGAAATAAAGCATATAAATCACTTATGTTAGCCACGCTCTGAACAGGCCACAAAAGGTGCAACATGCAGGGGAAGCAAAGTCCACGTAATCACTGTCCAATTTATTGCTCAGTAAAGCACAGCAGAACACATAAATGCAACCAATAGCACTAGTCAAACATAGCTTTCCTCCTACTGAAAACACCAACTAAAATTTATGGGATGCTGTTCCAACACCTTCAGAAGAACTTTTTCCCTTGGAGACAGCTAAAATTAGCCACAGCAGACTAATGGCAGGACTGAAGAGCAGCTATGTGAAAAGACTAATCCCTGCCATCATAACATATCTGGAGAAAAGGCAAGACCCAAGAATCACAAACCAGAAGCATTTTGACTGGTATTTTCCAGAGGCACAAGGCTGTTGGATCCCCCCAGGTTCCTGTGGAAACAGTTGTTTTTAAAAATTATGAAAGAATGTGAACAGGTGAAACAAATCTAGTTCAAAAGTCATGGAAAGAGGTAGATGAAAAATAGCCAGGGAAGTACTGAGTCAGAAGAAGTTTTAGAGGCTAAAATATCTGTCCCAGAGGAGAGTGGGACCACAGTGGATATCTAGAGTCACGCAGACAGACACACCTGCAGTGTGCCTATCCAGCTCATACACATGCGTGGGTAAGAAAAAAGCATGTGATTTTATTGCCCATGAATGCCAACGTGATGCAATTAGATTGAAGAATAGCATTAAGAGAAACAAAGTGGATTTATTCAGAAAGAATTCTGAAAAAACTCTTATGAAGACACCTGAGCATTTGGTCTCTTTTCCTTGTTCCTGGTACATTCCTTGCAATTCTAAAAAAAAGTGGTTTTAAACACTCTGGTAGCACAGCATAAATTCTTTAAACTACACTGAAAAACTTTAAAAGTTGGAGTTTCAGCCTATTTTAAGGTAGGTTTGGGGTTTATTCTCTATTTCATCCTCAATTTACTCAGGACTAACTTACATCAGTGAAATAATACCAGTGCTAAAGGAAAATAGCTAGCACCCGGCCTCTGAAACATTTATAGCAAAATGCAACAGCTGAAGCCAAGCCGAAAGGTAATCTGTTGCTTAGATAATTAATTCTGTTTATCACCCAGACATAATTAATTACCATATATTTATCCAAAGTGGAATAATGGCTCGAGAGCAGCCCTGAGAAGGGTTTGGGGTGTTGGTTGATGAAAGACTCATCATGAACCAGTAATGCATCCTTGCAGCCCAGAAGGCCAACTATATCGTGGGTTGCATCAAGAAAAGTGTGCCCAGCAGGGCAAGGGAGGTGATTCTGTCCCTCAACTCTGCTCTCGTGAGACCCCACCTGGAGTAATGTGTCCAGTTCTGGAGCCTGAACACAAGGATCTGCTTTTGGAGCAGATCAGAGGAGGGCCATGAAGATGATCAGAGGGCTGGAGCACCTCCCCTATGAGGGACAGGCTGAGGAAGTTGGGGCTGTTCCCAACTGCTGCTGGAAGGCTGTGAGGGAACCTTACAGCAGCCTTCCACTACTTGAAGGGGGCATACAGGAAAACTGCGGAGGGACTTTTTATAAGAGCATGTAGCTAAAGGACAAGGGGAAACGGTTTTAAGCTGGAAGAGCATAGATGTAGCCTAGATATTAGGAAGAAATTCTTTATTGTGACGGTGGTAAGACACTGCAACAGGTTGCCCAGAGAGGCTGTGGATGCCCCCTCTCTGGAAGCATTCAAGGCCAGGCTGTACAGGACTATGAGCAACCTGACCTAGAGGGAGG
This sequence comes from Tragopan temminckii, assembly GCA_028571105.1. Classification (NCBI taxonomy): domain Eukaryota; kingdom Metazoa; phylum Chordata; class Aves; order Galliformes; family Phasianidae; genus Tragopan; species Tragopan temminckii. The sequence continues at coordinate 3,336,176 of JAOWBP010004313.1, read as the reverse complement.
TGTCCCTGCCTGTAGCAGGGGGTTTGGAACTAGATGATCTTAAAGGTCCCTTCCAACCCAAACCATTCTAGGATTCTATAAATATTTTCTTCCTTTGCACTGGTACGGATCATAAATTTATTTCGAAAGGGATCCAGATGCAAACCTTCAGCATTTCTGCAGGCAAAATAAACTACGACGTATGTTCTCCTTGGCAAATATAACATGCAAAATGTGCCTGGAGATATGCTATACTGATTATGAGATATTATTGTGAGGTTTTATTATCCTTCTAAACAATAAAGCAAGAAAAAAAAAACATAAAAGCAAGCAGTTCTACACCAGATGTAAGAGTTTAGTGCTATCCACCCTGACTAGCACTTGGAACATGTGCTTCAAATATGAAACTTGTGTAAGCCTCCCCAGGTGAGCAATTGATCTTATCTCGCAATTTCTGCTGCTTTTCAAACAGTGCAAAGCACAATCTAGCAGCTGAATGATCTTAAAAACATGACAACAAACAGGGTGTGGGGAGGGGGCATTTCTTAGACATCATAATCCTGAAGTAAGCATTACATTCAGAAACGCAATTTCATTGCAATATCAAGTCAGTCTTAGGATGGGACAAAAGAGTGTGGAAGTGTTTGGGCTTGGTACTCCCCATTCCCCCTTTCCTTTACAAGAGATTTTTCCTACGATCCCACTGTTAGCCGGAAATCTTCACTCATTCTTAAAACCCCAAATTTAAAAATACACAATAGAAAAGCTCTGCAAAGATGTACTAAAACAGTCCAAAAGATAGCTGCTCCTCTTCAGTAGGTTTGAACGTATTTCTCACTCACATTCTGTCCTGAAATAGAAGTTCAGAAATCTCTGAAGGAGACATATATACAAACATACCTTTCTGTTGTACTTTTTAGTTACTAAAAAAATTAAAAGCAAATTAATGAGAGAAAAAAAAGTATTTCTGGGGAAAGTTTTTCTTATGGACACTGCAATTTCCTTTCTTAGGTCCTCTTTTATAAAGACTACTGAGAAAGATTCCGCCTTCTGTGAAAAAAAGAGTCTCGGGTTATTATTTTTCTTTGAAGCAGACATGATGGAGATTTAAATGAAAGTAATGCATATCTGAACAAGGAGCGAATCAGCTTTCACTTGTGATAAATAATGAAAATACTTGTTCTCCTCAGCTGACATCTGTAGAGGCCTGACTGTTGGGAGCATTTAGCTCGCTTCAGAGAAATGTGAAGTGTACTACTACTAAATTCTGCTTTCCTACTGTTTCTTATTTACAGTAGAGTTATTAAATATTTATTATAGCAGAAAGCAGGTTTTCTAAGTTGTTCTAATTCAGTGTCTTTCAGCCTAAGGAAAAAGTGAAATAATAAGCTGCTTAGAGTTTTTTTTTTACATGACCCTACAATGTCATTGCCAAGAAACAAACGGGCCTCCAGTGCTTGACAAGGCCTATATACAGAAGTACATTTGCCTGATCTTCTGACAACTTGCTGTTTGACAGCTTGCTAAACGAGGAAGAGCAACGCTACAATAATAGCTGACAGATGCTGTTTCCACTAACTTTCAAATTCCTTAAACCTTTCCAAAAACACATGCAGAAACTGATCTGCTTGTCTGTCGACTTCAGATTCCAAGTTCTGATACTGCTGGCCTATCAGTTTACACGGGATATTTTAACGTTATTCAAATGTACAATAACCACAAATGAGAAAAAATATTTAGCTGAACTACTTGTACTTCAGAAACACACTACTTACAAGTGACACCTGTGGGAAGTTTCTAGAATCTGAATTTAAAATTTGAACACAGTGTTAAGCTACACTTGCCAAATAATCAACTCTCTTCCATTTTCTGGCACCTGGTTATAAGGAAAACTGCACCATGCAGCTCCTTGCTGTGTGTTGATCTGCATCTTGTCAGGTTTTTTTCCATTTTATTGGGGTCAGCCATATTAGGGTGCAGGGTAGAAACGCTATTGCTGAAGAACACCTGACTTGGCCAACAGGTCTGAAACTCTGGTGTTGATTTCTTATAAAACTAAGTTCCCTACCTATTAGTTTTCAAGTTCATAGATGCCATAAAACATATCGAAGTCATACTCTTCTTAATAATTAATACCATTTGAACAAGCTTGCTGACAAAATCTAAAATGTTTGCCTTTAGCGAAGAGTTTTCAACACTTCTATGTGCTCTGCCCTTTGACCAGGAGGGCTGGCAGATCATTCACAACTTACTGGCAAGCGTAAGTAAGAACAGATCCTCAAGTGTGTGCCCAAGCTGCTGCTGAGATTTCCTTCTAATGAGCCACTGGACTTCAGCAGAGAGAGACATGACTCATCGCCTCACCTCAGCTATCTGAACAATGGGCATTTAGTAAACAATACCAATTCTGGGCATCCTAAACAAAACACCTTTTCACATAAAATCTTTAATGTAACACTGAGGTTTTGGCTGTTTTTGAGAGTCCAGAAGACTTTAACAGAAAGGCGGAAGAGACCAGAGTTAAAACTGAACTTCAAATGAGCAGTGAGGTTGGAATTCCATGGGGAGGTTTGTGACACTTGATGCAGTCCATTACTGAAAGGGAGAGAATGCACAGCAGCTCAAGACATGGAGAGGGTCATCTCTGTGAAAAGTCTACAGCGATGTGCATCACTACTGCAATGTGAGCTTGAGGAGGTTTAAGTGTACTTACATTCTCTGCATGTCTAGGACATACACACCTACACTGCAAGATTGTTTCTCTGAACAAACATACGTTTTTTTCCATACCAGATGCTGACTTGACTTTTCCTTCCACATTACCACTATACATAAAATCTCATCAATACCACAGATGGAGCTCAGTCCCACCTCCAGCCAGGAAAGACAACTGTACTGTAGAAGAAAAAAACTGCATAGAGAAAAAAAATACAGTATGGGTGCTCTGATATTCATTCACTGAAAAGCACAACAGGAATATTTTCTCATCCATTAATAGGTGAGTGGCCAACAACTCAAACACAAAAACAGATCACTGCACTTCATCTCCTTTCCAGGCTAGTCCGCATGATTTCTGCTAGGGGATGTGCGACAGCACAAACATCAACAAGGTTTATAGAATCAAAGACTGGTTTGGGTTGGAAGGGACCTTTAAGGTCACTCCTGTTATAGGCAGGAGCAACTCTGACTAGACCAGGCTGCTCACAGCCCCATCTAGCCTGGCCTGGAATGCCTATTATTGATGTTCTATTATGACAGGTAACACAGGGCCCTTGGGAAGCCAGGAAGTCATTCTTGCTTTGATCTCTGTCATTCAGATGTGGTATGCAGACAACAGCAGAAAGCATCTCAGTGCTTACCTAATCCACTACTTCTAAAATAAGACCTGCAAGATTTAACACCCTGTAGCTGCTTCACGGAATCTTTCTGAAAAGTAATGTTCGCCACCCCATCTGCTCCATGTGGATCTGCTGAAGGATGTTGCAGTTCCCCAGTTACCTGAATCATTGTTTGATTTCATTGGGGAAGACTTAAATGGCCTGGCTGCGTAGGTAGACAAATACTATTTTTTAAATCATTTATATAGTGTGTATGGCTGGAGGGTTATGCATTTGCAGCTTAAGCAGTTTTCTTATTTCAGTCACTGACTTCTGTTCAGAGCAGTCAGAGAAGAACAAATAAGATTGTTTCAGGATAAATCTGGAAACTGTACTACAGACACAAAGTACTTGGCTGCTTCAAGACCAGCGTTACCGATTGTAAGACTTCATGTAGTCTTCAACTTGCCATCCAACTGCAACGTCAGTGTCACAAGAACAAAGAATTTCCAACTTCAGAACCCCTCCAAAGCCAGAAGTCAGTTTGCATTCAGTTTTCTCCAGCAGCATCACAAAACGCTCAAAGTGCACACATCAACCCATGCTACTCTGCTGACAAATAGTTCCTGAAGTGACAGCAGCAAAGGAAGGAAGGCTGACAAGGTGTACTTCCCAGAGCTGAACACAAAAGTTATTTAAAAGCTCCTCGTTAACATGGGGATTTTAAATTCCTCAGGCTTTAACCCGCTCAAAATCTTTTGAGAGGAATAAAAGGCAGAGCAGACAATGAAACCAACCTATAAGCAAAGGAGGACAGAAAGCAGATTTTCACATTCACTGTGACAGCTGGATGAATTACACAAACCATGTGACTCTGTTTCCTTCTACCCATCATACTGTATTTATCCATCTCTTCTGCCTATCTTCAGCTTCAGAAAAGACATACAGTACCGCTTAAATTATTAATTTTCTGTTCTTTCCAACACCGGTTTCAGTTCACTGACCTGTGTAACTATGATTTACCTACTGCATTATCTGAAACATCATGTATTATTAATAAGTTTGCTCTCTTCAAACATTTCCATGGCAACGCGTCAAAATAAAACACACACATTTGTCTCGCATATAAAATGATTTCTTCCTTTTTTTTTTTTTTTAAATTGCCCTCAGAAAAAGTGAATACCGACTGCTCTGTTCCTGTAGCAGTAGCCAGATTAACATCTGATACCCTAATCTTGCTCTCCCAGAATGAGCTGCTAATCTCCCAGAGCCTGCACACCCCTGTCATACGTACTATTAAATTCTGCCATGCTGACATACGCTAGCTAAAAAACGCAAACTCTCCGAGGATACAAAGTGCTCTCAACTTTCAGCAATTACAGAAAGAAAACAAGAGGTGTTTCATGTAAAAACTAAATAAAAGGCATTCTGAGAGTCACAACAAAAAATGCACTGAACCACCACCAGGACAAACTGCCTGCCCCTCCCACCTCCCACGCCTTGTATCCCCGGGGACGGGAATCCTGTCAGCATTACGTTCTGTTTTCTGCAAAGTCATCATCGAATTTAATGTGTTGGGCTGTGACAAATTACAGAAGAAAGGAGAACATCATTAGTAAAGCTATAAAAAGCTTGAGAAATTACGTGGGGTGATGCACTCCGGTATTAACATTAATGCCAACTTTTACATTTTGAAAAATATGGTTGATATCCATAGTTTCTCTACCCACTCGCTCTAAAAAAAGATCCAACGTGTTGTTCTACCACAACAATCATTTGTTTTGGTTAAGGATGTGTACAGACTGCAGCAATAGCAGGAGGGAGCTGAGGACATCTTGTTATTCCACCAGAGAAAAGGAAGCCATGAGTTTTAGAAAAGCGTTGTTCATTGATTCTCGGATGCTCTCCTCCATGTGCCATGTGGGGCTGTGAAATGAATGCCACACTTGCCCCCCCAGCAAGCATCTCCTGTTGGCTCACTTCAGGAGAATAAAAATAAAAATAAAAATAAAATAAAATAAAATAAAATAAAGGAAGAATGTAGAGCTGCTTTTTTTCCTCCTTGGAGTCTGAATTTTAATAATCTCACACCCTCTAACATCACAGAGCAGGTTCATCCGAGCTTTCAGATGTCATAAATAGAGTCAGGAATC
>JAOWBP010004313.1:3249926-3330452 GCA_028571105.1 Tragopan temminckii | reverse complement strand
TCAGGAATCCCGCAGCACCTAGTCAGGAGATATGTCATCTGACACATTCTTTTTAAGAATATACCACCAGATTGAAACTGCTTCCCTTTGCTATCCAACAACCCGAGAGCAAAGCACGCGGCATCAGCAGCGCGGAACTTCAGCCAGCGCTGGGATGCCGGCGGTGCCGCCGCTCCGAGGCAGCGCCGTGCCGGCGGGGAGTGCTGCCCTCTGCTGCCCCCTGCTGCCCGCCGCCCGCCCAGCACCGGCTCTGCCGCCAGGGCAAGGGGCGCCGGGCATCGACCGTGCCTCGCCGCTCGGGGGATGCCGCCGAGCAAAGGCGGGCTCTACGGCCCGGAGCCAAATGCTGGGACGTGGCTGCCTGGGCCCGGAGCCGCGTCGGCCTCCTGCAGCCGTCGACTGACGGAAGGGCAGACGGACGGATGGACAGACGGCCCGTCTCCCTGCTCACTGCATCTCTGCCGGCACAGCGCTGGGCTCTCGCCTGGCAGTGTTTGGGATGGAGGCTCGCTAAGGCTGTTAGACTGCTGAGGACAGCTCGCGAACCCGGGCACACGGCTTTCAGCCACTGCCAAAACCTGGCCAGATCCATCCCCCACACTTCGTGGCCCGTGAACTAAAGCAAACAAAACCTGAAAGCCACGGGACAACGTGCTTTTGATGTCTTAAATTTTTTAAAGACTTTTTTGTTGTTTGTTTGTTTGTTTGTTTTGGTCTTTTGAGCTGTTACTCTACACACTTCTAAGGCCTTACTCTTCAGACCGTTCTGCCTCCTGAAGCTACACAGCCAAAACAGAAGGCACCACGTTCATGGTTACATTCACCAGGTCTTCAGACTCAGCACTACGATGACTGGACTCCTCCAGTCTCAAGAGTGAATGCTTCCATTGCCATAGGTTGTGATAACATAAATTTTCTGATGTATTTCATTTTCACAAGCCCAGAATATCAAATGCAAAAAAATTGCCAAGTATGTTCCATAAATAGTGTTTTGACACTGATATTGCTAAATGTTGTTCATCAAGTGCTTCAAATATTAATAATCAAATCCACAGACAATTCTGGCTGAAATCTGAGGACGTGGGTCCATGGCAAGGATGTGAATACCTCCTTTAGAGTCAGGCTCTCACTGCAAATAATCACATTTAGAAATTCTATAGTATTTGTACTGAGATATTTTACTGTGGGTCAAATATAGTAAAAATGTTAGTCTACAAATGCTTGGATAAAGTGAAGGCTTTTTTTTCTAACTGTCAAATTAAGGATTCTACACCACCTTGGTTATGGTTAAAAAACCGTTCCACATGAATCCTTTCTCCTGTCAGATATTTAAAAAAAAAAAAAAAAAAAAAAAAAGCATAACAATTTGTCTACACCATGATAAATAGACAATTTTTGCTATTATAAATCTCACTGAACAAAACACATTTATTTCCCTACGCTACCTGAACACTTTGACAGCACTTGGATGTCACAGGCAATGATTTGCCTTGCCACGCCAAAGGGAAAAAATACATGCTTCTTGCAAATAAATATATGAGACTCACTTAAGACATGGTGTATGCAAATTTCTGCTTACATTCATCTCCTACTATTTTTGGTTCTGGCAGTGAAGGAGGTGGGCTGGCTCAGACAAAACTAGCGCTTTATTCTGATCGAGCACTTTATTAAATCATCACAATACAATTTAAATTGTTGGCTGCCCACTCTCACTTTACCATGGAGGGAAACTCAGCCTCGGTGTAACTGTTTGGACACCAGCACTGAGAAGGCGCCAAGCACAGCTCGTGTGGGATGACATCCCCACTTGTTTTATGAGTCAGAGCCCAAACATTTCTTTGTGCGTCCCACATTTCGGAGGAAGCTGGGTGCAGTGGTGCAAAGGCACCGTGATACTTTCAACGCCCTGTTTCTAAAAGAGAAGCTCTGGGACAAACGATGGGTGAAGTCCTTGGAAAAATAAACTCAAGTCTGTAAAATGTTAGCTAATGTTTTCATAACTTTTCCAGCATCCACGGTTTCTAATAGATCAACTGCGGCTCTACAAAACTACATGGAAGAGTTGAGATGGACATGTTGCAACCTTCCCTCTGACACAGATACCACATTATCCAAACTTGATAAAAAGTACTGCTTTGGTCATCAGTTGCATTTTTCACACTTGAAGGTGAACCATAATGGGAAAGTTTAGATCAAGTTTTTCAGCTGTTATTTCAGGGCAGTTTATCAGCTCCAATAACAGTTAAGGTATGAAACAAACACAATTTTTTCCAACATTAGAACAACTTAAAGCATCTCTTTTGTACTAATAACTCAAATACACCTTATGAGTGAAATATATTTCAGATAGTTCTCAGAGAACAGTCTCACTGTTCATCATATGATCAATGCTGAACACCTCCAATGACTAATTTAAGCTACAAGCTACTCGTGTTTACTTCCTTTCTTCTTTAATTGTAATTTCTTTAGACCAAGATGACGTTCGTTCTCTGCCTGCCATGTGCTCCTGGCCATAACTTCTTCAAGCATTTTCCTTCCCTTATTTAGGTTGTCACTTACAGTCTGCAAGATATTTCCCACCATTAATATAAACATGCTTTAACAACAGCAACTTAAATCAATTCCATGCAGACTTCCATATAGGTTTTAGAAGAAAAGTTTGATGAAGCAAGCAAAGATGGACTGTCTGGCTGAGAGCACAGGCAAAAATGAGGTTTGTCTCCCGGTACTTTACAAATTTACAGCTGCCTTTATCTGACATGAAAAGAGCTCAGGGAGAGCTCTTCAGGTTGGGATGAGAAACTCAAGCAACACAGCATGAGGATGAGAAAGCCTGTTGTGTGCAACACCGATTGCTCATGCTCCCTATTCACCTACCGAACAAAGCAAACCAAAACAACCCTGCAGCATTTATTCTATACATAAAAAATGACGCTATAGATATTATGCTTTGAATTCAATTGTTTACAATGTTCAGGATGTGAGAGGCACTATTTGTGCTCAATTTAAAGATCTGAACTACCTGTGTCACAAACACGTGAATGGGTGCAAAGAAATTAGCCCCACTTAAGATCGTTTCAGACCACGCTTTACACATTGCCCTGATGCAGATGAAAGACCCTTCAAAAGGTGACTGGCTTTTCCCTCAAACATACTGAGTACTTTTGCACTTAGAGAAATGTTGGACAGAGCCATCTCTGCAGAAGAGACCACCAGCACTACTTTTTTTTTATTGTTATCTTGATTCCTAGACAGTGAATATTCAGCAGCTGCCTCTTCAAATGTGGCAATTGCATAAAAAATACCTACTTTGGAGGACTGGTTTCCTGTCCACACTGCCAGAGAATAATATGAGTGGTTTGGTGAGGAAGCTCGTTCTCTTAGGTAACTTTGTCAAGACACAAAGCTCACTTGGGAGCTTTCTAATCCTCAGAGACTACATCACATTGTGTGGACTGTAACTACTGCTAGAAAATCCTTCCCAAACAGCACAAGTGCAGTAAGTCCCAATTCTTCCCAGTCTTTTAGATTTATTTAAAACTCTGGACTTAGAGATCAAAATGCTGAAACCTCTTCAACAGTAAAACACCCAGAATACAACAAATATAAACTTTGGAAGGAAATGTTTGTAAAGATATTCAAAATAGTTTACCATTCCAGTACTTGCAGTTTAGCCCATGACCTCTTTCAATTCTGACCAGGCTGAGCAATTATTTATTTCTACTTAAACAGTTTTGCTAACTCGACCATTTAGAAAAGAATAGCCCAAAAATGGTCCTTGCAGAGGAAAAAAAAAAAAAAAAAAAAAAGTTCCTTGCAGCAAAGTGACATCTGGCATCAGGAAGACATCAGCCTACCCCACTTTTTCTACTTCCTAGCAAGGGGAAAACCATAAATCATAAACCACTTTGGTCTCTCCTCCTGCTCTAGAATCAGTCAAATACTTAATGCCTTCTTAATGCCAAAATTACATCCTATTTTAAGGAAATACACTGCAAACTACACCTTGCTTCAGTCCTCCACAGTGTTTGTAAGGTTCATCACGAATGCCAAGTCACCCGTGTTTGTTTCTCTCTTCAAACAAAATGTGCACCCCAGTATGGCACCCCTATTATTAACAGAAGAAAATTAAGAGGAGCAGGAAAATCTGCCATTTTTAAGAAATTTAGCTTGAATTTTTTTATTATTAAAGGAAACAAAACCCCTACTTTTCTATCAGAAATAGATTTTGATTTTGTCTGAAAAAGAACTTACAGTGTTGGTGAAAGGCATTGGAGACAGTCCTGAAGACTAAAGCTGTTTATTTACTCACAAAACAAGCATCAGCTATACAAGCACTTCCCCAGAGACCAGTCAAAGGCACCTCATTTGCCGTTCCCATTCCACCTGTAACTTTTTATATTAAAAAAAAAAAAAAAAGGGTGGGAGAAAAAGCAAGTTTACCATCCAACATCACTTAGCAGTTCAAAGAACTCTTGAGAAATGTGATTTCAAAGTCTGCCCACTTTCAGTGGACCATCAGACCTCCAAGAGATCCCCGATGTAGCTTGAGGTCTTCATCACTAAGCAAACAGATAACAGCTTAAGAACCTTACAAAAAATCAAAAAATAGAACACGAATTCGCACACACAGGCAGCAATCCCAAAAATAATAGCTACATTCATGAGAACAGTAGTTAATATTTAGATTTATGGAGTGTGATGTACTAATGCATATAATGAAGCAGACAATTTAATGACTTAGAGTGCTAAAAAGGGGGGGAAAATAAATCCACAGAAGTCACAAGATTGACTTTCCAGATTAATGGGGATAAGCCAAACATTCCAGATGTTCTAATCCAGTGTTCCTGTCTCTACGCTACAGAAAATCACCTTTCCCACTGAAAACAACTCCATCTTCCTTTCAGCCTGCACTTTTGTTCCCATCACCACCCATGAGCAGCCCATTTTGATCTATCTTCTTTTTCTTTCCCTTACATAACCAAAATAAAGGCACGCACACGCTTTGTATATGAAACATTTTAATAAAAGTCTCTCCGAAGACAAAATACCATCTGATAGAGGTATCCATAATCTAACTTATCAAGGTGAAGCAAAACAGTATTTCTTCATAATGGTTCTTCACGTTTTAAGAAAATCCTCTATCAGACTCTGTTCCAAAACTACCACTGTCACCATTTTTCTTCTGCTGTAAAACCAGCTCTATGTACATGCTCTATTTACCAGGAAAAATTTACTGTTCTAATTACCAGACCTCTTACAGCTAATAGAAAATAAGAGTTATTGGGTTTTGTTCTGAAGAGGAAAACTGTTCAACGAGGTAACAGTAGGACGTAAAAGAGATTTGGGAATCTGATGAGTCTGTGACTTGCCGTTACTATGGAAATGAATGATCATAACAAAATATTCACATCTTAACCATGTTTTCTAAAAGACTGACATCCCTAAATCAGTTCTATTTTTAAATCCGAGATTTTGCCAACCTACTAATCCAACACCCACCACAAACACTGCCAGTTCCCTGCTGAGGAACGCTGCCTCGTGTGTGTGCAATGCACTCACACAGCCTCCTCTGCCCTGCTGAGCTTCTGCATCCCGTGGGCGAGGACACAGCATTTGCACTGCCTCCTTTCCAGAGAGGAAGGGCTGTCCTCTGTGTTAACACTACTGACTGTCCCTCGCATTACACATGTATTACGTTAATTATGCCCATGTTTTCTAGCATCTCATTGAAGTGGACTGAATTACACTGTAAACTTCAGATAGAAAAGTCTTGTGCAGTCACATTGCAGATTACTCCATTTCCCACACCTCAGCATTATCTGCAAAGCAAACGTAGGTGTCCATAACATTTAGTGAATGCAGGAAACAACAACCTAGAAGTCTGAAGCAACCACAGATGCCTGCTGAGATTTGATCATGAAGGTGTGAAAATAATTCCTTAATCACTGTCAAGACTGTACTAATTTACAGGTATCTAAGAATACGGTTGCATGGCTATTTACAAGCATTAATGCCTATAATCCACTCTCTAAAATGCACTGTTGCAATTGAAATTCATCCCTACTCACCTTTGGCCCTTTTGTAACACAAAAACAAAATAAACAAGTAAGAACTCCAAAGTTAGAAGTAAAAGATATTCAAAGGCTATTTACAGAAAGCGTGTGGTGAACAGGCTTATGAAGGAAGCAGGATCTCCAAAGTGCTTTGAAAACCACAAATAACATATCTGAGACTTGCAGAGATTGCTGAGTTTGTACAGAAGGAGCTGGGCTGCTGTCCTTTGGATGGAGAGCCTTAGGAGATGTCAGTCCTCAAGACAGATCTAAATTTCAGTCAGAGCTTGAGAAAACAGGATTTTTCCTTTATGCATTTATTTTGTTTCTAATTCTGCAGTCAGAAGTCCAGCCCTGTGTTCTGGTATACCTTACTGACTCTTCCTTAGTGGGGTATAGCGAGAGAGATCTCAGCACGACCTGCCACCATCTTCCTTGGCAGTGACCACTTTTCACACTGATGTTTGAGCCCACAGTCAAAGCATGTTTTAGGGCTCCCAGAAGCTGCTGCCAGCAATGGCAAGGACTGTGGCTTGGCAAAGTCAGCATGTCCAGTCAGTGGCACCACACATCTGCAGCTGCCAGAATCACTGCCAAATGAGCAGCACTCAGTTGGAGGGAGGAGGACAACTTCTGTGATTTTAGACCTAATTATGCATGTGGTTGCCACATTTCAAACCCCACTCAGCTTCCCACATAACAATCATTCCCTGCTACAGAAAGTCACACACCAACTTTAGGTCTCCCACCCCTGTCTACCCCAGTCGGATGGAATCTGGTGATGATGTGCAGCCAAGAATGTGCAAACAGCATGCCTGGCTCTGCTTCTCATCTCCCAGTTTCAACAGAGATGCTGAGATAAACAACTGCACTCTGAAAATAAGGACTACAACAAATACATTGTACATTGTTTTCCGACTTAAAAATCTCTTTTAAAACTTAAAAATGCAAAATCCTGAATTGAGCTTTCTGAAATAGTAAGAAGCTAGTTCAGCAATAGTGAGTTTCCAAATAAGATAAAGAAACCAGCCTTTATTAAATTATATGGAAGGGGGTCAGAGATTAAAAATCCTCTGCCTCTCATTATTAGACTTGAGATGACAGATTCATTCCAGAGCACAGAAGGAAATATATTATCCCCAAACAGGATATGAAGTTCAGTCCCAGTAGATTAGTCTCTGTTAAGTAAATTTATTGTCTAATCTTTTAACTCTCCCCCCCAAACCGCTGCCCAAGACCCTCTTTGCTATCAGCACAAAATCCCCTTTCCTTCCCTGCAGGACCTTACCCCAGAGCCACCAACAACACTGCCCTCTGGACTCATTCCCATGAGGACTTTGTGGTGCATGAACATCACAGGAAAACAAGAAGTGACAGCAGCAGAAGGGAAAGGACTTAGGACTGCAGTCAGCCAATAAAACCATAATGTTCTCTGAACTGTTACGCAGAGGAGAAACAAAGGATAAATGTGCTTGCTTTAAACAACAGCAGGAAGTGAGGTCCTTTGCCCAGTAATCATATTGAAGAAATTCTTCAGAAGAGCTGTACTAGTAAGGGTAATTTCTAGGAGGAGATAAATGCACTGTGTGAAGCTAGAAGGTACATCAAACAAAGAGCACCTCTATCCCCATTCTGTCTACAAGGCAGAAGCACTCTTCCATACGATGACACGTTTCTGAGATGCTGCTTAGACTAACTTCAGACTCCATGAAATTATTTGCAAAGATAGGGATTCCCCAAAAATTCATTTTAAAATCTGCTGCCCTGCCCTTCCTTTTCCCACTTCTTTAATTGTAGGAAATTTACTTGTAAGACATAAAGAGAACCCATGTCAAAACCAAAATAATAAGAGGAAAATGTGTACTTAAAGAGTGGTGCAGCTAAAAATATTTCTTTCTATATGGGCTCTAAGATGGTTCCATACCAAGTTTTACAAAGACCACAATTACAGCACTCAACAACCCTAAAATCTTTGTACAGTTTGTGTGCAAGGCTGCTTACATTCTCTTTCTTTATCATTATGTAACGAAATACTCCTAACGCGGCACTGAACGCCAATCCCTTCCGTGTTCTCCTGCAGCAAAGCTGCGAGGCACCATCTTTACATATAGACAAACTGCAAAAAGCTTGGTTTCACCAACAGAGCATGCTGTCCATTTGTTATTAAATTGAGGGCAACATCATTAAGAGATTTTTGGATTATTTTATCTGGAGATCTTCTGTTCTGAGAATTCAACTCTATGATAAGATGTTTAAACATCTATCTGCCCCTACAACAGATGGCTTTCAACACATCTGCTACAGAATGCCATTCTTGGCTACATCGCGCATTGCTGATGTTCTGGGCTACACAAATGTTTTTTTTCCAAACCCTCTTCTTATTTACTTTGGGGTTTTTATGTTTCTTTTTAGACTCTGGGTGGAGAAGGCATGGGAATCACAAACAATACACTTGGCAAGATTTCTTTCCAGCAAGATATGGTTAAGATAACCATTCTGAGCAAGAAAAGGATGCTTTGTCCAGGCTATTTTTCCTTCAGGTGAATTCTAGGATTGGTACTCCACCAGCTTAACCCTTTGCCATTTAAGGTCAACGTGTTTTCATAATGAATAGTATCTCATCTTTTATTATTGAATTTTTAATGAAAAATCTTTGTGGAACAAGTTCAGGTGTTTTTGTTTTGTTTGTTTTGTTTGTTTTGTTTTTAATCCAACGAAGGAAATTTGCTAGATTTTCTGTTGATACACAGCTTTGGATTTGTTTTAATCCATAGCTTCTTCTTAATGTTTGCACTGATATTTAACAGATCTAGTATTATCTCAGTGGCAGATTCAGAAAATATTACTCAGATTCATTTTCAATTAACTCAGTACACCATACTCCAGAAAAAGAAATGCAAAAAATAAAGCTCTGAATTCCATTCATTGCACCTGAAGGAAAATATGAATACAATGGTTTCCAGCCAGAAGTCTGCATAACCCATTATCCCCATATGCAACTTTCCTCTCCTTGGAAATTCACTCTTCAAACAGTTATGTATTTGTAAGTAACCAGAAATACATTTGTTTCTTTCTACTGATACAAGCCACGCAGCAAGTGGTTTCCCTCTGTTTTGCGTACTGGAGCATCGCTTTGAAAACAGGCTTTAAGTCATCTGGTGAAAGAGTATATGGGGCTACAAAGTAAATGGATCTAGCAGACATCTGTGAATTACTCCCAATGCAATATACGTGAGACGCTTACATCTGCATAGAAATATTTATGGGGACATACAAAAACACACACACACATGCAGCAAGGCTGCTGAGGTGACCGGCCGAGCAAGTTGCTGAGGTGCTCTTGGCACATGGCTGATTTCCTCCGATAAGCCCCACGCTCCATGGGGCAAACCACATGTTCTCGGTTCAAAGGAATTCAGAGGTAATCAGAGCACTGGAAGGACCTGACACATCGACTGTTAACGTCACTAAGATGCTGTTAATACAAATCTAAATCAAGCTTCCCAAATGGGACTTCTGGGGCAGCACACTGAGGACACCATCTATCCTTATCCAGATGT
Source organism: Tragopan temminckii (assembly GCA_028571105.1). NCBI lineage: Eukaryota > Metazoa > Chordata > Aves > Galliformes > Phasianidae > Tragopan > Tragopan temminckii. The sequence continues at coordinate 3,320,836 of JAOWBP010004313.1, read as the reverse complement.
ATCCATCATCCCCACGTACTTCTGACTGACTGGAAAAACGTTGAAGTTTTTATTTTTCAAAGAGGAATTATTGAAGAAGCCACTACAAAATCATATTATCTAATAGGCCAGCACAAAACAGAACACTGTGTATTTCAGGAGTTGGCTGATTAAAAAAAAAAAAAAAAAAATCAACAAAAACCTCATCCTCCACATCCCTGCAGCACAGCAGCAGTCACTTCTCAGCCTCTGGGCCAGGGATACAACAGCCTAATTCCAATCCATGGAGATACTCAACACTTTCAGGTCATGACATTTTAATGTTATACCAAGAGGAGAGAAAGGAAGGGGGCTAGAAAAAATCCTTTGTATTGAGGAGACCACAAAAGAGAAGTTCTGTTTTCACTATGACATGCCTTGCCTGCCTCTGCTGAAAGCCGTTCCTCCAGCCAAAGGACAAAAGGAAAGGACACGCGGGGACAAACGTCCTCCTGCCCATCTGACTGTCTGCAGAGCTGAGTTGAGCCCCCAGCTTTGCTTCACAGCAGGATCTGTGACATGAATGATTTTTTCCATTAGACACGAGCAAATGAAACTAACTTTCCCTCGCATTATAAATAGTTGGCTAAGCTGAATATTAATGCAAGAACTCTCTGGTTACATGGGGCAGGAAAAAGGAGAACAAACACGAATGTGATTTAAGTCAAAATTCAGATGTGTAACAAAAAAAAAGAAAAAAGAAACGGAGCAATTCTCTGCTGAATGTTTAGACCATGCTACGTTCATGAAGTGAACTGATCCCTAGTTGAATAGGCTGGATTTATCTCCTGCTACTGCATACTACTACAGTGTATCTCCTCTGAGCCTTCCAGAAGGGGAGATGTTCTATAGTAAGTGACCACTCACACATGCAGCATGCACAGTGTACAATCCCTGATATCTTTAATGCTATATTCAACTCCACTCTCAGATGAGCACTGCACCATGGCTCAGAGGTGCCCAGAAATACTAACTGCATCTACACTGTGCAAGGCTTTAGTCCACACAGCTTGAAGGGATTTACCCCATGCCAATGGCTGCTTGCACAGCCGATGCTGACAGCAGCAGTGTGACGTTATCATCCAACCTTGATGCCTGAAAGAAAGTGAAAACCTTGCTGCCCTGCGAACCTGAATAAAACTCAAAGAGGGGTTCCTGTGGGTGTACCTGCAGCATCCTGAGGAAGAGAAGAAAAAGAAAAAGAAAACAACAAAGCCTCCACCAACAAAACATCCACTCCAAAGAAATCTCATTTTTAAAACATTAGTTCTGCCTGTTTCATTATACAAAGTTAAATTTCACTGTTTCATCTAATGTACCAGATGGCAGCATAATAAATATCAATAATATTTTTTAAAGTGAGTGCAATTACAGAACAAATATTTAAACTGACTCATTAACATACAAGAATCTGACCTCAGTGTGACAAATTCATACACCTCTGTTCCATTTAATCCCACTGGAGATGGTGAGCATACAAACAATTCATCAATATTGTAATGCCTGCAGTTGTTTATCTACACTTAAACACAACCACTAAATTAGATACCTGTTTAAATTCCAAATGACTGATATGTTTTATATGAGACATACTGTACTGCTGCGGATAATGATCGCAGCATTAAGTACAAAGTCTGCATGCTGCATGTGAGCACACAAACGCCATGCAAATGTGGTAATCTCAAGCTCAAAGTTCCTCCTGTGTGTTTGACACACCGACTCAGTCATAATAGATAAGCATCGTGCACTTGAGTAATTTCTTCCAACCAAGTTTCACAAAACAGATGTAGACAAGTCATGCAAACAATGACATTTATTCTGCAAAGTATAATTTAAAAAAAAAAAAAAAAAAAAAAGCTATTGACCTACTAGGTTTAGATTAAAAAGTTAGATCTCCGGTTTCACAGTGAAAGCCAAACACACTGAGAAAGCAAGACAGAACGCCTTGGTACCATTCATGGAGATGGATTTCTTTGCAATTCAGTTTCTGAGTTCAGAACCAATTTGAAAAACAGTGCACTATAAATGCAGGTTCACTGGTCATTTCTGTGTTTCTCTCACAAAGAAAATGTGTCATTTCAGGAGAGTCACAACAAAATGAGCCAGAGAAAATGTATGGAACTCTTCATACAACAAAAATGGAGTGACTAACATGGGTGACTCAGTTAATTGCATGACTTTCAACTGAGAGTACTCACTGAGACAGAAATAATACTAAATCACAAGGAGTATATGGGGAAATTATTTAGGGCTAATGAAAAAGTTTTACCAGAACAAATGTCTGAGTGTTAAGAGCATTATCTTGTGCATACTGGAGCTCTCAGAGATAGAAATTGAGTGTCTCTCTCTTCCTGATCTTCACCCCAAACCCTAGAGTCCCAGGATAATTGAGGCTGGATGTCCCCGGTCCCAACCTGGCTCAGCTCTGAGGTCAGATCTGGTTTCTCATTGCTTTAGGACAGGGGCTGCACAACCTTTGTGGGTAACCAGAGCCCGCTGCTCAGCTGTCCGCATGGAACACTACTTTTTTCTAATATCCAGATACCACTACGCAGGGCATATCATACAGAGAAACAGACACACCCTGAAGATTAGTTCATTTTTGTAGCAAAATTCAGAAACTGATTCTGAAGTCAAGACTGCTCCTTGACATCTGACTATACCTATACTATACTGCTTACAAAATGTTATCTACCACTTGAAGATAATTAAGATAGCCTTATCTTGTTAGTCTTTGCATGCCAGATCTGAGATTGAGCACAGTTGGTGTAATAAAAAGAGGTAAACTAGCAATAATTTGAGCCTATTTAACCTCTTTACATGGCTACATGCAGGATAAAAATCCCACATCTGTTACATCTGTCTATCCCTAATTGCATGAACAAGAAGCATCCAGCACATACCCAAGAGATTTTAATGCCACTTGGAATAGTGTTCCCTAATGAATATCATCCCTACTGGTGATTCAGCCAAAGAACCACAATTCTGTACCAGCACTGAGGGGAAGGATGGGAAAGAAAAATCAGAAATACGTGGTTATTGCCATCCTACTAATCAGTATAATTTATATATTCATTTATATGCATGTGTAAAATATGTTTGTAGATATTATAAATGTGATTAAACAGCCTTCCAGCTTCCTTTCAATTTTGAGATGTTTAAACACGTAATACCCAAAGAAAGATAAAGCAGCTTGTTGGTTTTTTTCCCCCTCAGCTCCCAAAACTTAGAAACACTCTGCATTTTAGAATGAATAAAATATTAACATACAGTAAGATATTATGAAGCCATGGCCATAAATTCGCAGTACTCATAGCTGTTTCATTTGGCTCCACAACTGCCATATAATATAATGAAACTGTGAATACTATTGTGAATTTGGTACCAGATTACTATTCCCAGAGAAAGCAATGACAGTGATAACACGATCTTCATGTCATCTCAGTTCTGTATTAAGCAACAGAAAGAAAATAAAAAACAAGTGATGTCATGACTTTTGCAACAAGTATCAAATTGATTTTTCTGCCACTACTATAATTTACAAGTAGTCCTTGATATTGAATTGGTTTAACTTCAAATATCACACAAATATTCCTGTAGTGATACCAGCTATGCATGTTTGAACCAAAGCTAGACAATGTATGCTACAAGTGCAAGAGAGCTTATAACGGAAAAACTTCTAAGTCATTATCTTAAATTTTGGATGTCACTCTTAGAGAACATCAGTGGAAAGCAGAAATCAAACAGTTGAAAGGCTCAAAACATGTTTAAGATATGTACTTTCTAGGTTTCAAAGAAGTTTTTCTTTGATGATGCAGGTGTGTTTAATATAACCTCCCACCCATTTTGTTCCTCTCCCCAAAAAAGCCACCATCATCATTTTTAACTGAGATTTCTGCATTAGAAGTTTTACCTTTACACAACTTCTCATGATGTTAAGTGTTCGGGGCAAACTAGTAAAGCAGTGAAGCAGCAAGCTCCAATGCTCAGTCCTTTCCAGGTGGCAGCACTGCCCTGCTCCATTGCCATGGCAAGGGGAGCATCCAGCTCCACCAGAGCCCCACTCCCCTGTGCACAGGGCTTCAGTCCACCCCTTCTTGTCATATTCAGAAGGAGATATTTCATGGTCAAAGACCAAAAAATGAGTAATGTTCACAAACAATGGAAATTTCTGATCAGTGACTAAAACACAGATCTGCAGAGCAACTTTCACTGCAAACGCATGAAGGAATTTTCAAAGCTGACCAAGAATTATTTATTAACTGAATTGAACAAACAAAACATTGGTTTTTGGTCTGCACGCAGAGAAATATTAGTGTCTCGTTTCCTTCGATATTTATTTAGTGAGGCTATTGCCATCACTAGGAAAAAAAAATAAAATACATTTCTGTTGGTTTTACCTCCTCCGTTCCAGCACACGGTGGTCCATGGCACAGTGCGGGCAATACACCACCTGATCAGCAACGACTACAAATGTTGGAGACTACCTGTTAGTTAGGAACATTTCTCACTTGACAGCTATGGATATCTCCACTGGGGCCCCTCTGGAAAGAGGGAGCTTGCTCTTGATACATGCAGTGTTTTACACGGCAAACACAAATGGTATCTTTTCCATCGGAATCAGAAACTGATGATTCTACTCCATAAATTCTGGAAACAGTCGTAGTGTGGCATAAAAGACTCTACTATTGAACACAGCACTGGACACTGACTTGTGGAAGCACCAAGTATCCCTTTACCAGCATGCCAGCAGAAAGCAATCAGTTATTACATGAGCACAGTTGCTACCTTAAGATTGGCTTGATTTTGAGGTGTATCATTTACCATGTCAAGAATATCAGCCTCTCACTGGTTTCACATTTCTCAACTTCTCTACCGACCCAATAACATGAAAGAACATTACATTTACCAAACAGTTAGGGCAATCCTAAGGAAAAGTGATGACTCCAAGCCTCAGGCTAACCTCGGAGATTTGCTTTTATTTGTTTACAGCTGAGATCATTCTCATGATACTGCTATAAACAAATAGGTTTTCTGATTGTAGTATGCTTATAATGGAATCCTGACCCCTTATAGCCTCTAATAATTACAGTACTCAATAATAATTAGAGAACTACCATAATTACAGTACTCCATCTTAACTCCTCAAAAGGGTAAGAAAACAGCATCCAAGTGCGAACCACATTTGTGGAAAATGCCTGACAGAAAACACGCTCAGCTCTGGATATGGTTCCACCAGTGTTTTCAGAGAACACGTCAGATCTGTTCCTCAGCTCACACACGTACACGCCTACACAAACAGCCAACACACCGAGCTAAGTGCTTCACAAGCACCAAAGGACTGACTGCGAAATCAGAGAGCGAAAATTACTTTTGCGGATCATGTGATCCAATTAGTACGTTCAGATCCACGTTCTGTTTTTACTTCAGGAAAAAATACATATTTAAAACTGCATTTTTGAGACAAACTATTCTGACAGCTTTCTCGACAGTTTTTTTTAAAATCCGGAGCCTTAATCTTAAATCTTTTACACATTGTTAGGAAAAAAAAAAGTATGAAAATCAAAAAAAAAGTTGTTTGTGAAAACAGCTCCCACTTCTCTGAGGGAAAATCCTTCCCTGACATGTGCCAACCTACTTATGCAGGGAGGAGACAGAAACCTTCAACAATTGCAGAGAAAAAACATGTTTTGCATTGTGTTCTGTTCGTTTTTAGATTTGCTGGAGATTCTCAATGAAGAAAACTAAAGAACTGTTCCCTAAGCCCCCTCCAGAAACTTTGTTGCTTCAGCAGCCTGGTAACCCTTAGTGACTGAGCCTAAAAGTTCACAACTTGGAAAGATCTGGCAGTGATTTTCAACAGCCCCGCGTGCTCCAGCAAATACTCAGTTTAACCGCTATTGAAAACCCTTGGTAAAACTACATGGATCCGGACTGAGATATTAGTATGTTAAAACAATTTTACTGAATGTTGCTTCCCAACAAAAACATACCACTTCCCTCTCATTGGAAAAGATGTCTCAATTTCCTTTATGAAATACTGTTTTCAAAGAAAAGTCCCTTTTGTGTAGATGTAACTTAGTTATTTAATTAACTTATGAGAAAGCAAGCACTCCTGACACCCTGCAGCACTGGAGAACTGAAATACAGCAAACAGGCATATTAACAGAGGACAGTCAGCCAACGTACGTAGGTCACTCCAAAAGTAATGCCTCCAACTTGTTTCCATGGAAACTACAACAGACAAAAACAGCAAAATAACACTATTTAATAGAGCACATTCTCAGCTACAAAGAATTATTTTTTAACATTGTCACCACCATTAGCTATGTGATGAACAAGAGCCTGTATTCTGTGCCTGTAAAAATCTGCACCAGCGGAGGTGATCCACTTTCACACCTGCTATGATGGTATCATTGCTAGGACAATATCTGCACAGTCCACCTTTCATTGGCTGAAACAGACGGAAGTTGGAAGGTGCCAAATCCTGATTATCCAGTGGACGTGGTTGGACAGTCCAGTCAAGACTGGCAACACGCTCCATGATCTTCAGACTGGTACAGGGCCTGGCATTATTATGTTGCAAAAGATTGTGTTCTTATCCTGCCTGACTGTGGAAGCTTGAGTCTTCAGCTTACTCAGTGTCACAATGTAGGGGTCAGAGTTGATGGTTTGCCCAGGTTCCAGGAAATCTAGAAGGACACCCCTTTCCAATCCCAAAAGACAGTGCACATCACTTTACCTGCTGAGGGCTGCGTCTTGGACTTTTTTTTTTTCTTCAGTGGGGAATTCACGTGTTACCACTCCCTGGACTGCAGCCTCCTATTGGTTCAATAGGCCCTGACAAACTTGCACAGGATGTTCTTTCTCTTTGAGTGAGCACTTGTAGGACTCATGGGGCAGAAACTTTGCAACATTTCAATGTCATCACCCTTGTTTTCAATGCGCTGAAGCTAATATTCAGCTCTGTACACAGTTCCCTGGTTGTAACCCACCTACCCATGTGAGTGAGCTGATCGAGACACTCTTTGTCTTGTGGTGTGACTGCTTTGCATAGCCATCATTGTCACCACTGCTGAAACATACCACCCACCAGCACACTGTGCTCACATCCACTGTTTAGTCCCCATAAACATTCAGCAAGCACTGATGAATGTCAGTGGGTACAAATTCTTCCACATGGAGGAACTGAATTGTATGCTTTTGCTTCATACGCATTTATTTCACATGTACTTCTGTGTCAGACACCATTTTGTCAGATTGCCCCTCTGCTGCCATCTGTCACACAGCAACAAAATGCAATGGAATATTGACAGGAAGATTCAACCTCTACTGCCATCCCACCAACATCCACCTCTGACATCACTGGCCAGTGTAATAATACAGAAGGTAATACTTCTGGAGCAGCCCTCGTAAATGAAGTTTTCCCAACATGGTTTCTTGAAAGTGTAATTCAGAACACAACGAGATTTCAATATTAAGTGGAAGAATTGCTAGAATTGTTATTGAACAACGCAACTGTTTAGGTTTACTAAGCTAAATAACTACTTCATATACATTAGCAAAATCTGGCTGCATGATAATTTTACCAATCTGTTTTTGCACTACTCATTTAACGTTTTTGTCATTCACATCAGCATACCAGGCCATAGATAATTCCTTGTGCTTAATCCACAACCATGAGTTTACATTCAGAAAACTGTAGTGAAATGACCTGTTTCACTCTACTCTGAATCTCCAGGTTACTGTCTTCATCTCAACTACATGATTAACTGCTGCATCAACGATGTCCACACACACACACACACACACACACACAATTGTTCCAGTTGCAGTGCTGAGAAGTTGCCCTACAGCTATACTCTTGGTTGCTCATTTTTTTTGATAGGAGCACAGCACCATAAACCATCCCACCAAAGATCAACTTTTTGTATTTATATAGTCTTCCCCTTTCCAAGCCAAAGTTAAATGAAGTTGAAGGCAGCTACAGGACAAACCAAAGTCACAGCAGGATTAGAAGAAGCCATTGTTTTCATGTCAGACATGTTTTTATAATATAGACCATGTCTATTCTTGTTACTTCATTTTGATCACCACACCAGCTTTTCAGCAGTCAGCCGACCCTTTCCCACACCACAGTTTTAAAGACTCATAAACTTTATCTTTATTATATTAAAAGAGATTCAAAAATTGTAAAACAGATGTGAAGTCACTCCTGCCAAGAGCCTACACACAGTGTGATTCAATAGGATGTGGGTGCTGTAATGTGCTCAAGACAAGTCATTTTAAAGCTCTGAGCTAAACTCACTAAGCAATTATTTTTGTCTAGGAAAACAAAAGCTTAAAATAATTTAAGATCTTCTATCTGCCTGTGACTGTGAGTAGTCTGATGACCCGGCTCCGGACACTTCTCATAGACATGTCCACAGACAGTACCTGCGGACACACAAGGAATTAAAAAAATTGATTTTTCTATTTGCTTCTTAAGGCCTTGGAAGGCAAACAGCTCCTATCACACATCTCCCAGTGGAAGGAGACCCCAAAATGCTGTGCGTAGCTGCAGGCTGCCCAGGCTTTCCCTTCACAGCACAGGGCAGCACACTGCCCTCGTTCCCCAAACCCTCTCCCAGGGGCTGCTGTAAATTCCTTCCCTCAGCCCCACAGCTCCTCACAGCTTTTTCTCTTCATGATCTGGGGCTAAGACAACGTTTTTCCCACAAAGCAGAGTTGATTCATGTGCCATCAGAACTTATTTTTCTATTTCCTCTCAGCAGCCAGTAGCTTTGGTTTCTAACTTTTTGTGTAGAATCTCTACGTGGTGATATCTGTAGAATCTTTTCTGTGTGTTTTTTGGAATTCATCACTTTCATCTGTAACAGCTGAATTTCTGAAACAGCTGAAAACCTTATGTAAAACAAATAGAGGGTTTTCTCAAGAAACAGTCTTTCCTGAAATAAGAACAAAGCTCATCTTGGTTGTTACATTTGTTCGTTTGCTCATGTGCCTCAGGTGAACAGGGGGAAGAAGAGCATCTTCCAAATGGACCCATGGCACATCGAGAGGGCACTGGAGCTGAATGCCACAGCTCTGTGCTGTCATCTCACACGCATGGGCAGCACATGAAGACAAAGCAAAGAGCAGGGAGCTAGTGAGAGTCTTATGGTACAGAGCATTCCCCTCCAGACACCGTGATTTACAGGGACTGCCTCTTCAGCTGGCTCCCCAGCTGTGCCGCAGCCCCCCACCAGAGAACGCTGAGAACACAAAGGGTGACCATAGCCCTGATTTTGTTGATTACTTACAGGTATTAAGCTCACAGATTATCTTATTAACCACTTATCTCTAACCCATGTCACATTCCCCAGGTTTCCCCTTACCATTACAGTCTGCAGTTGCATTCTGGCAGTTAAGACCACAACAAAAGGAAAATGAATAACTTTGTAATTTCCATTATTTGTCTAAGAGATAACACAGACTGTATGTATGAGGCAGTAAGATGTGAAATTATGTAAAGTATTCCATGTATCCAGCACCTGCATAATATGAATGGCACTGAGCAATCAGATCCTCTGTGGTGGAAAAGCAACTACAGCTCAGCAGTATTGACCATGCGCACAGACACAGGGAGATAGTTTCCAGGGTGTCTGTGTGTTTAGGTTGGAAGAGACACGCCAACAGGAGCCTCCCTGTTGGCCAGCAGTAGGCACATGTTTCTATAACCTTTTCCTCTGAAAGACAGTTGTAGGGCAATCAGATGATTTGTACAACCAATGGGCAATGGAACATGCTGCATCAAAGGTGACCAGAAATTCAATAAAAAACAAGACCTGCATTTGCAAATGCAGGACAGTAAGTTGAAAAGGAAATCCTATCTAGAAACGCACTGTAAACAACACAGTCTGCATAGCAGCATGCATGCAATAAAGGCAAGGAAAGTATTATTACAGGCTGTGGAACAGCTGTGTCCAGGTCAAGCCCCTGGCTGCAGACACCTCCTGGTCCCAGCTAACACCAATACCACATTCTGTCGGTTAGGACTCTCACACAGGTGCAACATAAATACAGCATGCTAACTAGGATTAAAGTGGAAAACTGTAAGGTACAAAACTACCTGTATACAAAACTATAAGGTACCCAGGCAGATTTCACCCATGAAAGGGTTTTAATAGTGCTGAAAGAGAAGTGCTGGGCTTCTGTTTCCACATGCATGTCTTAAGCATGACCATATAAAGGCCCACTTCTTTGCCTGTACCCAAGGGCAGCACAAACTGGCTCTGGGATGCCTGCTGGGCAGGGCAGTGCCCAACACCTGTGCACAACACCTCTGCTCCCTCCTGCAAGCACTTTAGCCACACATCCTCGCACTTCCACCATCAGTTTTAAGCATTTTTTTTCTGCTGGAGTAGCTCAAGATATGAATTTTCTAAGTAAAATTACAAATAAGATAGAAGAAAATCAAATGGCTAATATCAAACAGTGGTACTTCGTACTTCAGAAACAAAGAAATGATATATTAGGAAGTTGATAAACAAACTTATTCCAAAACTAACAGAAGTACCTGGTACATGAACCATTCAACCTAACTTGAAACACTTCAACTAGAAAACTTAAATGCGTATGAAACAAAGCAGATGGTTTGGTCTGTGGAGCACTCTCCAGGTATCATGTAGCACTAAAAAGCAATGTTTGTTTTTTTTATTTAAAACCAAAGTAAACAGTAATATAAAATTCCAATATAATAAACTCACTGTTCAAATTGGGATGTGCCTGGAGCAAAATTTCCTAGTTTTCCTGAAAACATGCATTTTGCTCTTTGGACCAATGCCATCTCTTTTTCGCTTGGCTCTGCCCCCTCGGGGCCACGCACTATTCAGCTGAATAACTGTGAGGCTCTCACTTGCAGGCAAATAGGAAGGAGTTTAATGAATCACAACATTTTGTTCATATTTTGCTTGGAGGAAGCATTTTCCACATTTTCTCCCTCTTAGAGAAGTTCACAGAAATTCCACCCAAACTCTGTATAACTGCTTTATTGAGACCAAAAGTTCACTGTCAGATCTCAGGCTTTCCCTACCAACCAGAGAGAGAGAGAGAAGGGGGCAGGGAAAATAAATGCTAGTATGGAGAGAATTAACTAATGAGCTTGCTGAGGTTTACTTATATTCCTCTAGGGACCTATGAAGACAAGGGCTGTGAACAGTGCTTACGCATGCATACAATCACAGCTCACATGCTGTGGAATGCTCTTTCAACTATTAAAAAAATTCTTTTGAAATTCTTTCTCAGTGATATAGGATTCACTGGAATTCAAATTCCCATTGCTGTTCAACATCAAACAAAGAGAAAGACATGTGGGAGAAAACAGCAAAGACGTGTGATTGAAAGTCTGACTTCAGCTGGCCCAGTAGAGTAAATGACAGCTGCTTTGATCATCTCAAGAAAAGATTGGCAAAATGGAAATCAATGCACGGTTGCTTGAGTGTTGCTGATTTGATTCATAAGTTGTCCTTCCTTGGGCTCCAAGAAGCGGGGAGGGTCGAAGGGACAAGCTAGGACTTTTGGTCTTCCCAAATGGCTCTTTGAGATAAACATGGAGGTCAACGAGGACAACACGAAGCAAAATTAGGGCGGCTTCTAAACTCGGAGCTAGGCTTACAGAAAGAACTTCACAAAACAAGACAAACATTTCAAAGCTAAGATAAAAGGTCCCTTCATTTGACTCCAGCGGGTTGAAAGAAAAGCTAGATGTAGCACAAACTCACTGAAAAATATCGATAATAACTCTACTAAAATAGGATGGTAAAGGTGCAGAGTCTACAGACAAATATTTAGAAAGCATTCACTTACTTATTTTACTTATTTAGAAATTTTTAATTAAAAGTTCCGCATTGTGGGATTCTAAATGGAGGAAATTAGCTTGAAGGCACGTTCATTTGTGCTATAAAAGAGCCTTTCATTAATCCCTAATTAGATATTTCTCTCTCTTAAATCAGCTAGACATTCAAAGAAGAATGAAAACACAAATGATTTCCAAGAAATTGCTATATGCAGCTCAAGAAAAAGTCATGTTTAATTGCACCTTTCCTTCTTTTTTCTCCTCTAATACCTTTCCCTCCAGCCAACTGCTCCTGAATGCCCTGAACAATTTGCTCTCATTTCCAAAAAAACATTAAAAATAAGGCAAGTAAATACAGCCGTTTTAGAAATGGCACTTCTCTCCAAACTTACTAATGTACTTTCGGTAAAAGATCTCAGATGAAAGGAGAAGAAAGGGCTGTTATAAATGTATGTGGGGAAAAAAAAAAAAGAAATAAAAAGCTCTAGATGGGTGGAACAAAAGCTGCCGAAGTTTACACAATTCATATATTAATTGTTGAGGAAAAAAAAAAAGAGAGAGAAAATAAAGAAGCTTAAGAAGGCAGAGACGCAGGAACTCCATTATAGCACTTCTTTCTTTCTTTTTTTTCCAAGCAGAGTACTTCTGGAGATGTTCATAATAAAAGCACAGTTAGGGCAAATTCAGCATTCAGTAGCAAAGAAGATTAAAATACCAACTCTTCTTTCACATTTTTGATCTTGCTTCTACCTCAGTAGATCAAACAAACTACATTAACAGCATTAAAACACGCCTGAAAAACCATGTAATAAAGAAATACGTTTTACACTTAGAGAACTAATCAGCATATTAGCAGTGTTAAGGAAAATTTTTGCAACAAATTTAATGCAAAAAAAAAAAATCACAAATATAAAAGTTTCATATTATTAAAATGAATGAGATGTTCAGATATCTTCAGCATGAGTCTCAATTTTTAGGCTCCTTTCTTGCTTGCGTTTTACTTTCCCTTAACAAAACCTTGATGTTGTACTTGAGATTCATGGTAGCGATTTTATTAATCAGTAAAGCTATCTGAGTTCTGCTCCCTCCCATTCACACTGTCTTCACACAGTGAAGACAGGCAAACGCAACAGCAGTAACCACACAAGACTGCAGTGTTTGCATCTCTAAAATCAGTTAAAAGCAATTACACTGTATGAAAAATTATTGTTGTAGACTTCTCTTCTTTCTAAGGAAACATTTCAAAACAAAATACAAAGCAGAGCTCATCAAGAACTAACAGTATACATTTTGGTTTTAATAGCTAATTAAATTCCTCATTTCCTTAATCTGTCCATGGGAGTAAGCCCATGTTCAGATTGTGTTTCTTAGTTTGCCCCTCTTGAATCTTCTCCAACTTCAGGAAGAAATAGAGACAGCAGAGATAATAACCCAAGTGAATTACAAAATCCCATCTACTGAAGAGGAAAAAAGCAGAAGTAAAGGCAGCACATTTCTGTAACAGAAGTAAAAATACCTATTTGCCATGAATGTGTTCCTCTTGACTGTTTTTGTCATGTTAGAGAGACAGTCTTCAACTTTTTTCAGCGAGATGTAACATTCATGAAGTAGATTCCCTGTTGCTTAAGAGAACGGAGCTCTTAATACAGATAACCTTATCCTTACTCAGCTCGGTGGTCAGCTCTGAAACCTGTCCTCCAGCTATCTACATACTCTTTTAGTTTTTTTAACCTGTCAGTTTCTCTGGGAGTGAGGCCCTACCACGTCACTTGAGTGAGAATGTGGAAGAGCAAAGTGGGCTGTCACAAAAAGAGAGTTACCAAAGAGAAGTCAAAATCCATACACAGCATTACAAGTATGAATAAGCAGGGAAAACATCAGCTTTATTAAATAACAGGCCAGTTACTTATATTCTGTGTCATAAAAGATTTCCTCCTCCCTGGCACAGGGGATAAGCTCTGCTGAACACAATACTCACACTGAACGAGGTCTGGCACAGGCAGGAGGTGGCCCTGTACTCTGGGGAGATTGCCCTCCCCCATTCATCTCCCTCCTCATCCTCATTTTTTTCCTGCACCACCATTCTATTGGCATGCAGACATATAACACATACAAGTGCTCACAGCCAGCCTGCCATCACATCACCCACAGCTTGCCACAAGACATGAAAGGAAGGAGACAACTCCCATGTGCCCCCCCGTGCTCCTGAGGAGTGCTGTTCCAGGAAACACTTGCTGACAGTTGCAGCACTGGATAATGCTGATTGACAAGCAATGACAGCACTTTTCAAAGTTTGGTGTACATGGACATGTAACAGAAGTAGAATGAACAGGAGAAGCACAGCAGCAATCATTATTAAGAAATGAATTAAATATTTCTCCTATTTCCTATGCTAGGGAGAAGAAGGAAAAAAATAGTGTTGAGAGTACAAATTATAAAGTAACTATGTACAAATGTGTCCTATAATTTAACTTTAATTCACATGCAACATATCTTCCTTGAATCTTTCAAAAGCTCCTTGAAATGCAACCAGATGTTGCAGCAGAGCTTCTAGTCTTTCTATGGATTCTTGAAAGAAAAAAAATGTGGTATCACTGTGCCAATGGTGGCAACAGCAAGCACAGAAATAGAAGCGTGTAAGTAGATACAGGAAGAAATCAGAAATATTGTAAAGGATGAAAACACAACAGTAATGGGAGCCTTCCTTTACCACCATGGCAACTAGATAACGACACATTAGGAGGCGTTCAAAGCCAATATCTAAGGAGATGCTCAGCAGCAGCTTCACTGGGCGACTAGGCAGGAAACAGAAACACATTTCACTTAGCAGTGTTGAGACCTGGTTAAAGGTTAGCATCAAGGAACTACTCTGCAGTTTGCACAGCAAACTCAAATCCAGCCTTCACGTAGGAACAGCAAGAATGCAGAACAGTGGATTTCTGGTTTAATTTCAAAAACAAACTGAAGGAAAGTAAGAAAACTGCTTAAAAAGGATTTTAAAGAGGCAGTGTAGAGCTTCACCATGTTTGAAAAGCCATCTAACAGCTTCTCTCTGAAAGCAGTAGATGCCATAATTTGCCATAATTCAAACAGAACCTGGTCAAACTAACGGAAGAAAATAACCATGGAACCATTCACAGCTGTAACAGCCTTGTTATCTCTGTGAGCCTGGGATGTATTGGGACTGCAGACAGGGAGCACACTGCAGGGGACCACAAGTGCTATGCTCTTGCCCACTCCTTCTACATCTGTCTGGGCAGCTGCTGCAAGCACAGCTAGAAATCCAGCACTGGGCCTGGCAAAGTGCTGCCCAGAGCTGAGCTGCTGCTACATAGCAGTCACCAAAGTCAGTGACTGCAGCGGTTGCTACTGCTTAACATATCTGACTGGACAAACTGCAAAAAGGATAAACAAAAAGTCTTACAGCATCTGAGGCCTTACCTTACTGCTCTGAAACACTGAGGCTTACTTAAAGAAGTAACAAAGTTAACAAAGACTGCCCTACATTAACTGCTCCATCTGACCTGAACAGAACTGTCACTTGAATGTTCATGCAATCTGGTAGCATTATAAATGAAGAAGCAAGAATGGCTAAAGAAAGTTAACCTTAATTTATAATGAGAGGCACACAACCCTCTCCTCTAACTATCATAGAGACAAACTGTAAGCAAATATTGAAAGGATATTCAGATTTTAAAAAGGACCCAAAATCATGTCTCTAGGCATTGTCACATTATATTCTCCCTGTCACAATAGGTTCAGACACAGAGAAACAAGTCAGGGTTCATAAACACGACACTAATAATAAGAAACTCAGCATAAGATCTTCACTTACAAAAGGGACTTACATTTACAATCTTCCTGATGCTCTCAGCAGTGCTTTCAAGCCTAATTTTAGGGTGAGGGGAACAGAGAGGTCCATATGAAGTGATGGCAGAAGACAGATTCACTAAATCTGAGATAATTTGTATTACATAAAGGAGAACTCAGTGAGCAGAATAAGGTAGTACTAGCAAAGAGTCTTGTATGATTTCGTAGCAGAATCCCATTATTTTTTAATGCCATCTGTGTTCTTATGTTACTTCTGAAACTGCCATCCAGGAATAAGATGCAAGACAATAAAAGATGAAGCTGGGAGATTCTAGGGAAGAAGATACCGAACATCACGGTGGCAAGCAGCTTAAGCCAACTGAAGCAGATTTTAAGCTCAAATGGAAGAGATTCAGCTCAGCTATACTCAAGATAATTAAAACACTGACAATTTATATGAGAAAGTGAAACTGAAAAGTATGTGTTGAGTTTATTTGACTTTAGAAATAGGTTAAAAAAAAAAAAAAAGAGTTAAAAATGAGTTAAAAGCTTGTTGAACACATTTTACCTTTGAAAAGAAAAGAACAAAAAGGAATTTTCTTGCATGGAGAAGGTGATGTCAGACAGCTGAGTTGGCTGGATTTTGACTGATAATACTCTTTGAATGACACATGCCTGCAGATGTAACCCAGGACTGCAAAACAACTCTGTTCCCACACCTATATAACTAATACCTGAGTTTCACCAATTCTGATGAAAATCAATGAGAAACATGTTAAAAATCAATATTTATATGAAGTGATTGCAGAGTGACAGCATTAGCTCAACACTGCAAAGTACAGAGCTGCAGTCCATTGAACTGGACCATGAGTTACATGAGAACTGTGTGTGTCACTGAGTTCTCATTCCTCCCTTCTTCTGCAATTTGATTTCTTAACTTGTATTAAATGCTTGAAAAGAAATGCTGGAAACTCTACCCACCTTCTAGGAAAGGCAGATGGAAAAATAATGATAACATATATATTTTTTCTACAGAAATTATTAAACATCCAAACCATAACCCAAAATTTTCTACAGATCATCTTGAAGCCATTTCATCATTCCAAAGCAAAGGTGTAATTTTTGTTCCACTTAACAACAATTTAGGAAATTTTGAGAAAGATCATTTCTTTAATTGACATTCAGTGGGGACTTAGAACATCGCTGTGTGAGCAGAGCACACTGATTTACACACAGACGTAGCGAGCAGCTGAACAGCTGACTGTACCTTTTTTTTCCAGTCTCGTGCTTTGCTGTTGAGAAAATGGCTCAGTCTGGCTTTGGGCCCATGGCCTGAACGCTCAAATCAATCAAAGGAATGAGAGAGATACTGGAGTCGAGCAGCACCAACAGGGGACTTCTCAAAGCTTCCAGCCAGACATAACAAGGGTAAACATGAAAAGCTTCATTTTCCAGGAACAAACCGGTGTCAGACCAGCACCCAGCACAGGCCTGGTCCCTCAGCCTTGTGGGGACCCAGGAGCGGTCCCTCCCTGCAGGGCTCCTCTTGCAGCTCTCGCACCCAGCTCTGGGCTGCAAAGCCACAGCAGCCCGTAACCACTCTGTGCTTTAACAGAACTGCTGGACTGAAGACCTAGGGAAGATTGACTCATTTCTGCACTGCAAAATTCCATTTCTTGAAATCTTTCTTTCTCACTGTGGCTATTGTGCTACTCTGAGCCCAGCCTCAGTACTGAGACTGTGGCCAACAAGAGAAAGAGAGGGGAAGCGGGGCTGGGCCCAATGACCTCCCCACAGATCTCTGCAGCCTGACCGGCTCTGTGATCTCTTCATTTTTGGTAACTGCATTCTATATTTTGTTAGTGAATTACTTTTCAATTGCCCTTCAGAGTCACTTCAATACCTCTATTATACTTGCCACACTCCAGCCCGAACTCATCCCACTGTTACTACTGTAAATTATGGACGCAGAATGTTATCAGATCATATCAAACAAACAGGTTTAGCAGACATCACATGAAAATTTCATTTTTACATTTTTGCCTGAAGTAATGTGATAAGCATGAGCTTTGACATCTAAAAAAGAAAGAAAGAACATTATTACCAGAGAGAACAAAGCTATATAACAACATCGTTGCAAACATTTACCATTGATGTTGGTTGTTCTAAGGACACACAAACAAACAAGAGCAGAAGGACCCCGGCCAGTGAGAGGCCAATTGAAAATCAGAATGATGGCCCATAGTGACAGAAATACTGTGCTTGCAAGTAGCTCACTCGTAGCCTATTCTTATCATCTAAAATCTGAACTTCTCTTCTTCTTTTGAATTGAATTACAGTCTCTTTCAAATACTCAAGTCTGAAATAAAAACCACAGAGTAAGTAGTTGCTCAATGATGTTCACCACTCTACATCAAAGAGCTAAGATTTTCCTAGCAGCGAAGCTATTTACCATTCAGCCACAAATGACACACTGTGTCAGTCCACAACCCATTTCCAGCACCTCTACCACAGTCTTCAATGTGTAAGGATAAGAGCTACTAGACTAGGGCGAAGCACATGCCATAACTTAATTCACACTGAAGAGCAGGAGGGAGTTGGCAGAAATGGCAGCAGTCTACCAATGAATAACAGAAAAATTGCAATTTTTCCCATTTTAGATAAATTATTTCATAGTTACTAGTTCACAATGCACATCCTAGCTCAGCCCTTTAGAGAAGCCCTGGCTCTTTTCAATGAAAAATATAATAAAACCAAGCAGATATTACTCATATTTCTTTTGATTGCTCTGTTCCATCTTTAATTCAGAAAACATTTCTTTGCCTTCCCCAGGCAGGAGTTCCCTGGCTGGGATGAAGCTCTCTAAGCCCCCACCTGCTGCCTCTTGCAGGGCTTCCTCCATGTCATACCTTGCACTGGGGAGGGACTATGCAGAGAACTCCTGCCGGTTACATTTTAATTATGGTTTAAAATAACATTTCATTGCAGCCAGGTCTGTAGGAAAATACAATATTTTACTTAGTAACTGACACAACTGGGGGAAAAAAAAGAAAAAAAAGAAAAAAAAAACACTTTTATCCTTCAAACTATCTGAAGCTCAAAACTGCTTTTCCCAGCTGTACCAGCTTCCCTGCTTGCATTTTTAGACTATGACAGTTATAACATAACAACACTTAAGTAGGATAACATTAATCATTTTTTCATATATTAAAAAAATATATCTTCTCATTACTTTTCTAGTAGGAATAAAAAACACTGTATATAGCTATGGAAGAAAAAGATTTAATACGTTATGCAGTCAGTGGTGCAGAAACCCAAATAATAATGCAAGAACAGCAGGGATCAGTCTCTTTCCACAAAGCCTGTAACCATTCCAGCTTCAGGAAGTGCCCTAATCATAACCCATATAATACTGCATGAGTACAAAAGTGAGATTAGAAAGGATGTATACAGAGTAGCATTAAATTTTGGTCTAAAATACATTGAGATATCTACCATAAAAACAGTAACCATCAATTGGATTTACCACAAATGTCAAACATATGTTTAAGCCATACTAAATCCTATCATAAGTGTTTAAAACATGGGAGCCAACCAGACCAATTTTATATAAAACTGCTAATTCACAGGACTTGTGATGCTATCTAAAAGAACTCCATATAGGAACATCTATATTTTGCAGAAAATGAATTGAAAATATAGCCCATTCCTCTAAGCCCTGCTTTAATGCAGCTGATCCTTACAGGACAGGATCTTGCCAAAAGCTATGCTAAAGCTTGAAATTGTTTGCCTGGTGCTCTCGTTACAAAAAGCTATCTTCCACTGCACCTTTCCTGCTTGAATCTAGAGACTTCTGTGTTCTCTGATGGACCCCAGAACTCTGGGAGTTCTGGAACATGGCTGCTTGCAGGCTTTTTGCATTGAGTGATGCATGGCCACATGTGAAGAGGAGCAGCTGTCTATTCAGACAACATGGCTTCATGGGTTTACATACAGAAATGCTGGTGTTGTTATGCCCACTAACAATCATGAGGGCGCACATTCCCAAATGTTGTCTGTGTTTTTATTCCCTGCCAAACTGTGTTTTTTCTGCATAGAAGTGAACTAATCTAGTGATGTGTTACAGCAGTAATAGCCCCAAATTATAGTGAAATGGCTGACATTAAAAAAAAAAAAAGAAAAAAAAAAAACAACTCAAGCACTTTTATTAAGTTATTTACGATAACATTTTTAAAGTGAAGTTGCAAGTCATCAGCATCAGCTGCTCATTTTTCTTCTTTTAGGAAGCATTAGAAGTGCTTGGTTTCCATACCATTCCCACTGAAAACCAACTGTTTTCCCTCTTGGTGCCAGATCCAACATTCCTTGCAGCTTTTGAGGATTAAGTCACCTTTAGACTTCATCCCACACAGGAAAAATAAAAAACCAGAATTAGCACAGAAAGCCAGGCAATCGATATTTTAGAGAAAGCTTTATGAATGAAACAGAAGAAAAACTGCAAAAGAAACTCCAATAATACCTTAAAATCACATTTGAAAGTTCTGATAACTGGACATTTGTGTCTAGCAAATGTTTCTCCTAGAGGCTTTTCCAATCCCATCTTGCCAATATTAGGAAGTATTTGTATAAGAATCTCTGAAGTGCCACAAAAGGGCCTTGCTTTGCATGTTGTTTATCAGAAATAATAATCACCCCATAGTTAAGCAATATCAAGCCCAGGACTGAAAGATTATTATCTAGGCCTCTCAGAAAAATCCTTACTATTGATTTTCAATGCATGTCTTATTCATGAAATTATTTTTCTGTCTTGGCATGTTTAAACCTTCAAGTTTTTGAGATTCTCACATCCCCTAGAGCTTTAAAACAAAACCTTTATTCATGAGTAATGCTTTGATTCCAGCAACAAGAGTTTTACAAAAACTACTTCTGCGAGATTAGAGTTAAGATGCCCAACTGGCTTTTAGAATTCACTCTCCTTTTCCACTCTACCTAGAGCAGATGCCAGGGCTCAGCGTGCATCTCCTCGGCTGAAGCACATCACACAGCCAGCAGCAGCAGGACGGAGCTTGGCCCTGAGGAGACACCAACCCTGGTGGCATACAGGAGCACTGGCTGGTGCTTGCTCTTCCTTCTGTGTCCAGCAACGGACAAAGACTGTGTAGCAGTGGTATTCCTGGCAAGATAGTGGGGCTATTTCTGAAACCAGGGATATGGGATTGTGATAACCTCATCACATCTGTTTTATTGCGGAGTTTTCAATTTAGGAAATTTCTGCTGACTCTGGCCTCATTACCTGATATCACGGAGATGCTTTTCTCTGTTTTTACTTGGAAATAATTACAACTTCAGAACTCTCAGTACAAGATTGTTTCAACTGCACATAAACATATGTTGAAATAGGTTTCTGCAATTCTGAAGGCTCAGTAATGTGATTATCAGAGTTCAAA
This sequence comes from Tragopan temminckii, assembly GCA_028571105.1. Taxonomy (NCBI): domain Eukaryota; kingdom Metazoa; phylum Chordata; class Aves; order Galliformes; family Phasianidae; genus Tragopan; species Tragopan temminckii. Next base: position 3,299,725 of record JAOWBP010004313.1, on the reverse strand, counting down.
CCGTGTCCTGCAGCTTAGCACTTGTGGCTTACCATTAAAAGTTTGCAGTAAGTATTCCTAAAACAAAAACAAACAACAACAAAACCAACCTTGGATCACCTCAGGATCCACAGCATATTGCTCCAAATGCTTAAATTCAAATATTTCATAAAGTGTTTATTCTGTAATTGCTCCAAAATCCATAGTCCAGAAGCTAAATTAAATTAGTTTCACACAAACAGCATTTGCCAGTTGAAGACCAGAGAACGCACCAAACTGTGGGCATGTTACTCAGCCACAAGCAAAGCACATGTGCCAGAGTTGATTTCTGTTAGATGTATTGCTTCAATACTGCACTGAGACAGAACAAGCTAAAGACAAAGTGAAGCATTCTTTTACCAACTGAACAGACTTGGTGCCATATGCTGAGTGAATCGGTGATCTCTTTAATAAAGCAAAGGAACTACTGGAAGCAGGAAAAGAAGAGAGGAAACATAAATCACGCTTCTATAAATTCATATTCAAAGTCTTTGTTTTTTCTGTGTAAGCTGTGGTTTCAGATTCACTAATGACTGTCTTCTGCTATAATGAACCAGAATTACATATTTCTGACAATAACTACATTATCAATGAAACCACCAATTGAAATAAAAGACTCTTCATGCAACTTTGTTCAAATTTCATTACTGAAGAGACTGACGCTATGCAAACTCACAAAGACTCACATAAAATTTATAGGGTGATTCAATTCTAACCCACCATCATTTGTGAGCTTTCAGCCTTCAAGTCTCACAAAAAAGACACAAGGTTTGTACAACTTCCTCACCAGAATTGTGCAACAGTGCTGCCAGAGGCTTGCACGTCCCACACCAGTCTATAGGCAAACAGTCAACTACAGGCTATGGTGGCAGCAGCAAACTGAAATCCCTTTCAGATCCTGCTGGAAGCACTGCCTTCACACCCCAGCTGGTAAAGGACAGCATACATCAAAGTAGGTAGAAAAAATATTTTAAAAATACAATAGCACAACACACGGAATGAGGTGCTTCAAAACAAGAGTTCTGTTAAAAGGAGAGCACGGGAGCTGATGAAATCTGCTTGAGGCCCTGCTTTGGACAACTCAAGCTCTTTATAGGGCTGTGCAAGCTGACAAAACAGGGCCTCAGCCAGTCCCTGCCAGCTGCGAAGTGCTGAGCGCTGCCCCGCACAGGCAGCCCCGAGGCTGGAAGCCCAGCCACACTGCTGGGCCCAAGTGTGCTCTGCTCATGGGAAAGCACTGAGCACAAAAGCAGGTCCATAAATCCCAGCCTGTGCATTAACTCGGAAGATTATTCTGGCATTTAACCATTTCAGCGGCACACGAGCTTGCCACTACAGCAACTTCAGACATCCCTTCCTAAATTCTTTTAAGTTACTATACTTCTAACCACTTTACAGTGCATATCCTCACTTAAGCTCTGAAAGCTTAATTTTTTTCCCAGAACTTCTGCGTAACAATTCTGAAAATTATCATATTGTTCCCCTCAGCAGAAATGCTTTCAGGTGACTTAAAAATCATATAATAAAAATAAAAAAGTAAAATAAAGTAGCCTTGCCTCCCAAGGAAGCAGCATTTCTCCAATTCATTCTATATTTGTATCCACTGAACCATCCAAACTCACCTGTGGCAACCAAATCTAAAGAGATATTTAGAAAAACATTTCCCTGCAGGCATGGGTGCAAATGGCCAAAACAAAGAGCTTGAGTCTAAATATTTAATAAATACAAAACCATAATAAACATGACTTCATTCACCATTAAGTATTTTTCTGCAGCTTCAACAAGGGAGAATAATAAATAAGTCTTTTCAGATTTCAGCATAGAACACTGACTAATCCAGAAAATAAACTACAGTTTACAGGATACATTTGTAAATGAAGTAGCAGATATAGTGATTTTCCATCAAATAAACCAGTAACTGTTTTGGGCAACAGCGTACACGGATTTCTATACTGCTTTTCACTTTCACTCATCATATCCTTCTCCTAATCACCTCTGATGTATTTTTATGTACAGAAAAATTCTCAATTGATTTTCAATCCAAAACAATATTTATCTTTAAAGCTGGAGAGAGATCACTAAAGCTCACCTGCTCCCATAAGTAAAAGGACTGAAAAACAAACATTCACCACTTAGAGAAATAACATTCCTGTGTTATTAAATATTTATTACTGCTCTTCTAGGAGGCTTGCAAGCTGAGTTGCAGTGAAAAGCATTTTTATTACTGATTGGATATAAAATATTTTCATTGACAGATCTAATACCTGCCATTAGATATTTATGTCACAATAAAAAACATAATGAGCTTCACTGTTTGTTTTTGTTTGTTTGTTTGTTTGTTTTGTTGGTTTTCTTGCAGGTACGTTATTGCTGGGTTTCTGTCTTTTTGTTGACTTTCATTTTCCAAGCTCTTTACAGGGCTTGGAACAGACTGCTCCAGATTCATTAACCTCACTGCAACATTTCCTGCTCTACGTTCAATTCAAATCTCCCCTATTTCAATTCATGACCATTGCATGAGTTCTACTCACCTGCCCCTCAAGGATTCCCCTGCTCCTGCCCCAGGGGAGCCAGCAGACTGCTCTTTGGGCCCCAAAACTCTTCTCTGGGCTGGACAGGCGCAGCTCACTCAGCCTCTCCTCCCTGGCAATCCTATCATTCCTACACCTCAATAAGCCAAGAATAATTGAGTTCTTGTATCCATTTAAAATCCTGCTAATACATATTGCACACAGAAGCTCAAAAAGAGTACCTTTATAAATTACTTATGAGACCTTAGCCATCTAGGGATGCTGCACAAAGCTTAATGCTCTGCCCATGTTCTACTGTGCAAGTTTGCTGAGTGAACCAGAAACACAAACAAACCTCAAAGCCATAGAGCCTAGAAAATCTTCATAGCTTGTGGTTTCCAGAAAAAGCACAACCTTGTTGGACTACTTTTTTTGGTTCATCATCTTTTCTGTACCTCGGACACCCACTAAGAGACAATAAGCTCGCTTAGTTGACAAGCTCTGAGCTAAAATGCTGACTGTGATTTACGACGCAGCAAGTTATGCAAAGAGTGGGACTGTCCCCTTGTGAGTTTTCTCTTAAGACATGGAAAAATGTAATTATAAGGAATATATGTTAGTAGGAAACTGTGGTCTGATGGTTCAATTGTTGCTTTTACTACAGCATGCTACTTTCACACATCATCATATGTTAAAATTTCAGCAAGAGAATCAAAGTCATGTGGCAAGTTTTATTTATACGTTCTAATTATGCAATTAATAACCTTGATACAACTGTTTTAGCAATCATTGCAGACATTTGCCTTATACACACCAGGGGATCATGGAGAAATTTGTAATCCTATAGGAAGCAGAAAACACTTTCCCCTCCATAGTGAAAACTGAAATCCGCTTTTAGGCCATTTCATGGGGTCTGTGCAGATAACTTTTGTAAGAATAACACAACAGCTTCATGTCTCGTTACAGCCAGTTCCCACCTGAGATCAGGGGGAAATGGCTATTGCTCTTAGCTGCTGTGTTTGGGGCTTTAGTCACCAGCCATACAAACACGATAGTACAGGAGGACACAAGCTTCTGTTTTCAAAAGTTGATCAGAGATGGTTAGAGCACTAAGATGCAAGAACACACCGGTTGTTACAGTTAGTAACAAGGAAAATTATAACTATGTTGCTTAGGAAACTCAGCTGTTGACCTTATTTACCTGATGGGCAAACAAATCCTTGTTGCTGAGTTGAAAATAAACGATAACACAGCAATGAAATTTTACCTGAGCTAGAATGCATTGCACAAACACAACCTCCTCCAGCTTAGGGGATATTAGGAACAAACTAACCTGACTTTAGCTAAAGTCAACAGGTAATAACAGAGCACTCAAATGAGACAAGCTCTAGCTAGAAACCCAGGCAACAAGTAACTTTTAAAGGAAGAGATACATGAATATACAAAGATTCACTCCGAGTTTCAGGAAGGTAAAAACATCTGAAAATATTTTTAAGCATTTATTTTTAAAACAAAAGTATCAACAGAATGCACCGAACCAAGCAGTGCAGCTTGCTTCAAACTAGCTTTAAAATAGTTTAATTATTCAGTGGCAGAACAGCCCAGAGCTGATCCCTACAGATGCTTTCCAGAGCTCTGAACTTGCAGGTAGCATGGTCTACTCACTTGTTGGCAAGCAAGCCTCAAATCTGCATGCACTATACTGATAGAGCCCATATAAGTACATACAAGCCATTAGAATCATAGAATCGTAGAATCACCAAGGTTGGAAAAGACCTACAAGACCATCCAGTCCAACCATCCACCTATCACCAGTAGTTCTCATTAAACCATGTCCCTCAATACAACGTCCAAACATTCCTCGAACGCCTCCAGGGTTGGTGACTCCATCACCTCCCCGAGCAGCCCATTCCAGCACCGACCTTTTAGAAAAGTAGTATTTCCTAATGTCCAACCTGAATCTCCCCTGGTGCAACTTGAGGCCATTCCCTCCAGTCCTTGCACAATGATATTTTTAAGATAATTCTGTTCAGTGAAATAAAAAAGACATGGTCACAAAATGATCTAGATAGGTAACTGTACAGTCTTCAATCGACTCTAACTGCCTGGTGTCCTAAAATAGTATGCCCCATAGTTTCCAACCACTGAAATAATTTCTTTGACTAAGGGGCATTTCAGCCAGCAGCACTGCACCATTCTGTCAGAGTCCAGTTTTATTGATGCTGTAAAAGCAAAAGTTCATATAGAACATAGTAAGATGGAACTTCTCACCAGAAAACCTCATGCAAATAGCAATACATTACACTTTTTCTCTAAACCAGGAAAGCCAACATTTGTGGGGAAGCAGCATCCTAATAACATTTAGAACAAAATGAAACAACTTGCAGGTACCAGCTGTGAGCATCATATCTGGGGATGCCAGTAAGTGTACTGGCCAGGCAAACACGCAGCTCACTTCCCTTCGACTTGAGACTCATTGGCCCAGAACGATCTTAGCTCTGACCGCCGGGACACTCCTCCAGCTCAGTTTGCCCAATAAAGGCTTAGCCACATAACTCATCCCTGAAGGATTTTAACAGGACCAAGTTAGCAAAACAAAATAATGTTCAAATCTCTTGCTGATTAAGGCATGCTTTGAAGTGTGAATCACAATTACATTTTAAAGGCAGCATTTGTGAAAGATTTTGTAAACTGAGGAAAGCATTTTTATACCGCTTATTCAGGGAGGCAAGTATTCTAGATATGCTCTGAAGGTTTTTTTAAGAACACAAAATACACAAGGATTTCACCTAGTAAACATCTTTTCTGCCTACATTTTATATGTAAGACAAAGCAAGGAAAAATTTCTGTATGATTTTTCTCACTTGCACATTACCTATACAGCAGGTTTGTAAGTGACAAAAAAGAAAAACATATAACAAAAGAAGCCTCACTTAAAAATATTTTTTTCTTTTTTTCTTTTTTTCTTTCTTTCTTTTTTTTTTTTTTTTTCATAACGGGTTGAGTTATCCTAAATATCCTAGAATACAACAAAGTTTTACTTCAATGTTGAACTGTGAATCAAAGAAGACTTGCTTTCCACTTGACGGTCACATGAGCCTGATGCTGTAAACCTTAGCAGTGCCCATACATCTTGTGATGTGGAGGAAAACGAGAATAAATGATTTTCATATTGGTCTTTATTCTGGCACCATTCTGGTCTCTGGGAGCTGAGGTGCAAAGCTACCCACCATCACCACAAGTTAAAAAATGTAAATTACACAGCGAGATCCAAGCAGCTAAAGATAAAAAGAGACAGAGGTGATATTCTGACTGCCAAAAGGCTTACCATGCAAGTGAAAAAGGCAGATCAAACGTGTACTTGAAGGTAGCCGGGGGACTTCTAAGGAAGCAACAAATACAGTTCAGTGTGACAGGAAGTGCTGTTAGCATGTTAACAGACAGCTGCACAGATATTTTTGTCAGGAAACACAGCAAGAAAGAATTTTAAGGACAGATATGAAGGACTGAAACGAAGGGGCTCTGCTGGTGCTTACTGGGAATGCCTTTGCAGTATAAGGGCAGTGTGAAAAAAAACCCAGAGGTGTTAAAGCATCTCAAAAATGAAGGAGAACAAAATTCTGTATCACAAGCCAAGAGGATGATTGATTGCTCCCTTGGTTTTGAGGATGGGTTTTGAAGCTGAAGACAAACAGCTTCCGCATCACATGCTTCCAAGGACTCCACTTTCCTGTCACAGCAAACAAATTGTCACATTGAAAGTAAAAAAAATCTTGAAAGTGACCTCTGCAGCAGCACACAGTATTGCCATGAAAAAGCAAGACTTTATTCTTCGACTCAAGAACAAACAAAATACTCAATAGTAAAGATTGGAAATTACCAGTCCAAATCAATGTGAACCTAAATAAGAAGTTGAATTTAGAGATAATATACAGAAATAATCAGAAAAAAAAAAAATAAATAAAAGAGATGTGGTGCAAGTCTTGCTCACTCTCTTCTTTTGGCTTGGTAACACAGCCAGTCTATAAATCCTGAACATGTACCACTTACACTGCACGCTTTTTATAGAAGTAGGTCAGTGGCCTCCAAAACACTTTTTTTTTTTGTATTTTTAGATACATGTCTTTTTAATCTGTACCTGAAGGATATTCTCACATACAGAATCAAAGCTGAACACAGCTCATTAGATCTTCCTACACTGTGCAAAACTCGAAGACAGAGGTCTCTTTGGTTCCGTAATTAAAGCTGAAAGACGAACCTTTCTTTGTGGAGTCTCAACTCCCAGCTCCAATTTCAAACCATCTACCTTGATGTTTATTAAAATCTCAACATGTCCAAAGTATTGAATTACTCAACACTCAGCAGCTGCTTGACCTCTCTCATTTAATCTCCTCCCTAGGTGAATACCCAAATTGAATTAAATGTTTACTAAATACGTGACTCGGGGCAAAAACCTATGCCAGTTCTCAGCTTCGTGTTATTGGTGTTGTTGATGACCAGCACATAAGGAATTCAGTTTTCTCTACAGAAGCAGGTAGTTTTGCTGTAACAAATATAAAGCGATGTGACAAAATGACGGCAGAATAAGCTGAAGTGAAAATGCTTCTGGGAAGACTAACGGCTCATCTTAGACCTTAGTTAACTGGCTTATTGCTATGCTCTGTTATTTTGAAGATACATTAGAAATGTTAAATGCTGAAGTTCCTACGATGACAATACCAAACTTCCCAGAGTGTATCAGCTTCTTAGCCTGTTCCTATTACAAAGGCTCTGAACAGGTACTAACTAAGATTTAGGTCTAAAGTCCTTTGCTACAGACTCTGCTTTTCTTTAAACCTTTCAAACTGAGAAATACCACTTCTGACAGCTTCTTAGGTTCACCAGCTAATTTGCCTCATTACAGCTATACCTTTCTACACCTCATCTACATCTATACCTTTAAATGGAAAACTTCAGAGATCATTTTAGATGTATTTCTTTCCCATAGGCTGAATCAACTCCCAGCGATAAGAGTGAGGAGCTTCCTTCTGTGACATTGTTCACTGCTCAGCAAAACTCCTCAAAGCTTCCTCCTGCTTTGATTCATGCTGCTGATTGTAAGAGCACTGTTAGTTTCTGCACTCATTATTGGCTGGGCCAAAGTTACTCTTTGCTGTTCTTACAAAGCTCCATGCTTCTGGCAAGCTTTTTGAACTAGATGAGAGACAGCTCTATAGTAGACCCATCTATAGTGAACCTCAAAGCTCTACCAGAAAAACATTTTGGGGCCATTCTTCCTGTATGGTTTTATGCATAGTCATTTCTTACTCCTTCAGTCTGTATATTGTCAATTGAAATACATCACTTCATTCACTCATGTCTTATTCCCAAACTGGCACTCGTTTCAGGTGCAAATGCTTCCAATCCATCCCACCATACCCTTATCCATTCCTGAACTGCCATCAAAATGCACCAGCAGCTTCATCACAAATAGAGAAAGATGAAGCTGCTATTACAGTAGCAGACCAAGATCCCAGACAGCATTTATGCTGGCAGCTGGCACAAGCTGTACGCTGACAAACGTTAGGTCCTCTCCTCTCTAGGCGAGCAATTACTCTCACAGGAGTTAGGCACTACAAAACTGTATACTCTCAGATGAAATTAAAAAACCACTTTGTCTTTTAGTTTTTGAGCATTTCAACCTCATGGGTAGTAAAGCACTACTTGCAGTTGTTTGCCAAGTCAACAAGCCTAGCTCCTTTCTCCAAAACAAATTTGAAGCTAGCCTGCACTCATCACTAGCTTTCTTTATAACATAGGCTTCTAAGTCATGGCAAAAACGTGGAAAATACTAAAAGAGGATAATAAAGCAAAGTACCTGCACACTAACTGACATACTAACCCGTAAAGACAACACATCAGATAACTCCTGTGACAGAAACTCCCAGCAAACTATACATATCTATTTGGAGCGTAGGGTCCCAAATTTCTTTAAGAAATGTCTCAGTGTTCCTATTGCAGTATATTTTCAATTGACTTAATTTAATTAGCAGAGCAATGCCATTTACCAAGAAAGTCACATGTCACTTGAATTCTGAAACAAGATTAAGAACATAATAAATCAAGCTAAAAAGAAGTCTGATAAACATAAGCAAGAGGAAAATTCTTGGAATGATTTTACAGAAGTGCAGATTCTTAAATGCTTGTATTAGACGAGCAAGAATAAAAGACATTGACAACTCTGGTAGAGAAAATAGACTTAAAATGGTTCTATGATCTCGGGCATCCACTATATCAGAGCATTTTCCCAATCTAGACCTCAACTCTATCCTAGTCCTATTATCAAAATTATCCAAACTCGATAACAGGTTTTCTCCATCTCAAAACGAAAATATTTTAAAAAAGAAAGAACATATATCTATCAGCTATGCAGCTTTACAATTCAGTGAACTTCACCATGTACCAAGTGTGGCATTTCTGCAGCCAAGTGCCTGCAGCAGCAGCAGTGTGGAGGTGCGGGCCCTGAGGGCGGCCTCTGTCAGTGCAGAAACCCTTATTCTTCCACTTACTCTCCCCGTGTTTGGAAAACAAAATATTTAGATCTGAGGCAAGGCTGGTCAGGAACTTGAAAGAAACCAGGACTATTAAACATAAAGTTGAACAAACACATCTGTATTATTTAGATATAAACGTCATTCTTTGAACTACATTGATAAGTCTGTCAAAATGGTGTAAGACATAATAAAACACACTGCCTCTCAGATGCTTCTACTCAAAGAAAGCAGTAATTTAACAAAAAGGGAATAAGCAGATTCATAAACTGAGAAACTAAATCTCCAGGTATCACACCAGCAATTCATCTCGCAAATCACCACAACAGCAACTCTGTGTTTAATATATTACAACAATATTAATAGGAGAGCAATAACCCATGGAATGAGATTTCAATGTTGTAAACTGAGCTAATGCAGAGGTCAACAGCTCTCGGCAGCAGCGATCACAGAGGAGATACAAGCACATTTGCTTTCCTCTCAGGCCGAAGGAAGGCTGCCTCCAGGCAGCTCCCACACAAGGCAGACCCTGCACATCACTGCAAGGTGCTATCAGACATCACGGTGCAACCACGGAGGGATGCAGTGCACCCAAAGACAAGCACTGAGTGCTGGGACAGGCAGGGGAGCTGAGAGCTGCTGGCACTGCAGCAATGCTGACCGCGGCTGTGAATCCATGCTGCTCTGAGCACAGGGACAGGAGCAGCAGGCAGTAACAAACTGGGCATGCAGGGGCCTCAACTGAGTGCCCAACTGAGCCCTGCCTTGGTTTTGCCACAGCAGGAGAGAGTGGGGCCCACGACAGGGTAAGGAGTGAGCCCCAAGACGTCCAACCTGCCCTGCCACCCCACAGCAACCAGAACACCAGGCAGGGAATGGGAGCAAATCCCACACATTACCTAGAAAGCAATCAATCCATGTTCAACAGCACAGAACCACCACCAGGCATCAGTCTGCTGTCCTGCAGACACAACCAATGTAAGCATGCACACACCTCTCACATGGCTGTGTTATCTAATCTGTCTGCTAAAGACATTAGCTATCAAAGTTAAATTACTTCTCCGTTTGAAGCAGTGACTGACTATGCACATGCTAGGTTATCCCACAGTGCTTAAAACAGAGCAACAGACAGGGAGGCTTTAGCCTTGCTCAGTCCTCTGCTTTCTCTATCATAAATTGCACAGAGGCTGTTACAAATTGCCATCAGCAGCAGCAGTTTTTCATGCTGTAACTTTACATCTAGCAGAGAATGGGCAAGGAGGCATCTCACACACTTAAGTAAAGAACACATCCCAGATCACCACACAAAACATTGCAGGGCTGCAGGAGGCTTCCAGCAGTTTTCTGAAGTATGTTTAAGAATAACAAGGAAGTGAGAGCCAAAGGCAAACCAAGCAGCATCCGTTCAAGTGCTCCTCGCAGACGAGCAGCAGGCACAGTAGCTAAAAGCACCCTGTGAGCCCACAGATAAACACAGGGCAGCCCAGGTTCAGAACGTGCTATCTGAGGTAAGGAGCACTGAGAAGTCCCAGGGCTGCCGAATGACACTCCTCATTTGTCTCACACGGGAAAACGCTTCTTCATCAAAAGTGCGCACAAACACGTCAGTGCTGCGGAGCAGAGCGCAGCGCCGTGCTGCAACACTTCATCTGTTCTGTGGGGCTGCCCTAAATAACGCTGTGGGATACATTCCCCGAGCTGAATGAATTAGGGGAAAGCTTTACAAAGAAAACAGAGCTTTTAAGACTTGGGCTACCAGGGATATTTAACAGCACTTCCATCTGGCCCTACTTCAGTGCTCAGCTAGGCCTCATTTCACTGCAAGAGCACGTGTGTAATCCTTTCCATCAGCTCTCTGCTGATGCACCACAAAGGACTAATCCAGTACCTACCACAACTGCAGCTTAAGGCAGAAGAAGCTGCTGCATAAAGAACCAAAGAATGAAGCAAAGAAAAACCCAACAAGTGTGATAAAGACGAGGGGAATTAATTGTTAGCGGCTGAGAATGGGGTTTGTCAGAGGGAGAAGAAGCTGTGACAGCTGTAGCACATGCCTTGGTTCACTCAAGCAATTTGCTGCAGTGGACGTTCATTCTGCTTCTGCTCATCTTACTGACTAGGAACACTCTGGGGACTGAATTCTTCTCTTCACAAGCGGTTGGGAAGGACCTACCGCACAGGGAATGGTGTATCTGTGTAGCAAGGTACCGGGGTACAGCTGCACTGCCCAGCCAACAGGGCGTCTTGAGAAACTCTGATACTAACCACACACAGGCACATCAGGAACAGGCAGAAGTGGAGCACAGTGAGTTAGAACAAAGTCAAAGGCAGGAAAATTGGTATGAAGAACTATCAGACACAAAAGGAGTATGAAGATCACAGAGAGCCACAAAGCCTAGAATAACATGTTAACAGAAAGTGGCATGGCACCAAAGCGTTAGCAATCATGAAATAATTACATAGTAAATGACTTTAACAAATTGCCAAGTAAACATGCAAAGCTATCAATGCATGAAATCTGTACGCTCTGTGTAAATAAGATGCTAGAAATTACTGGCTTTAATTAAATTTATTCTGTAAATTTAATAAAATTCTACTCCAACAAAAAACACACCTCTGCAAATAAAGCAGTTGGCTGGAATTCTCCAACACTGTTTAGCAGTATAACCATAACAAATTCAACACCTGAATCAAACCTAGGCAAAATATCTTTAAAACAAATAGCACCACGTCCAATGCCAGCGCACCCGGAAGAGTTAAAAATCATACACTTTGGTGTCAGACCACCCACGTTATACAACGACCTACTTTGAGGAAGAGTTTTCATTAACGCCCATGAATACTAATTCGAAGAATAAAGCAAACAGGTCCTTGTGAAATAATGTTGATGGCAACAGACCAGAACTGACTTCACCAGGTCTGTGTGAAGATGAGGACACTAGAAGCCGGTGGCTGTTAGGACCATGGGGAATCCACGCAGGTTAACATTCTCCGCACTGCACATAGTGTGCCTCTTGACAAAGTTACTATTACTCTCTAATAAGTGCAAGCCCATCCCAAAACACGATCTACTAACGCTCCATATAAAGGGGTTTCTTTTAATAAGGATTTTTCCCCGTGTGCGTACTTCAAAGCTGCCCAGAGGGTTTTGGTTGCTTAGAGGAGAGGTTCAGAAGGTGCAGGTCCAAGTCTTGAATTCAGGTGCGCAGGTAATATAAGTCACCATTTCAACATAAAAACACAGCCTCTCTTTCTGCATGCCTACATCTGAAAGTATCCTACTGAGCATACTGGGGGCTTTTCTGCAGGCATTGGTCATTGCTGGGACGAGGCAGCACCAGCACGATGCAATGAGTGCATCCATCACACAACCCTGGCAGGCAAAGGACAAGGAACAGCCTGGTTTGCAGACACGATGCTTCCCATTTCTGTAATGGCACCTGAGTTCTGAGTTTGTATAATGCTGTCAGAGTTCAAAAGTATTTGATGTCTACATCTGGACACATCGTTATTCCTACGCCAGATTGTAAATTCATTTTGCAATCAACATGGCAAGAATATAACTGCAGTTTATATTCAAACACTTTATAGGAAAATGTCTAATACAAAATCCAGTGAAAACAGGATGGTTAAAATACAAGACACAAATATTTAGGCTGTTACTAAAGTTCAAATATCTACAGCAGATTAAAAAGAACTCAGAGGCAGTTGTAAATACTTACAGGCATATCTAGGATCACCAAAGCTGGATTGCTTGCTACTTATTTCAATTCCTGGACTACACTGTGTTGGCTTTATAATGTATCTTGAAGGTGCCTGCTATTTAACAGTTCAAATGAATTGGGATTGATTCAACTAGAGTAGGAACAGCACTCAGCCAAGGCTGCAGGCACTAAGATCTGCTGGTTACATATAGCACTCCTACTGCAATCTTACACATGGCATAAAATTTCAGTTCCTGGAGTAGTGCACTCACATGAAATTGTTGGCTTTCATTTTCAGAGCAGTATTTTGTTGTTGTTTTTATTGAGGGTTTTTTGTTGTTGTTTTTGTTTTAACATTGTAAGGCTGAAAATTGAACTAAGTAACGAAAAAAGGGAATAAGAAATAAAAGAAAAATATTTTATTTTCAGTGCTTAATGAGCCATTTCTGTATCATTTTGATGAAATGACGATTTTTCATTTTGAAAAGCACGCTAGGAAATTTTGCAGCTGTTTTTCCTATCTGAATCTTGGGATTCAGAATTCAGTTCCCTGCTTAGTTTGTCTCTAAAGAGCTCTGAAATACAACAGCACTTTGGGTCATGAGTTCTCTCTTCTTAAACCTTCCGCATGCTGTAACCATACCTGCTCCAAAGGCTCTGAAGCTGTAAACACCGAGCCCCAGCAGCGAGCTTCAGAGAGCCCTGTCTGCTACTACTGCTCTGTGAGGGGAAATATTGCAACACCTGGCTGGCAAGGAAAGAGCTTTCTAAAGAAGTGCAATAACAACAAAAAATGTAACCACCTAATCATGGCATGAGGCAAGTAAATCATTTCAACAGAAACTCCGCGGTAACCTGGTTACCAAGAAACTTTATCGATATCCAGTAATTCGAACGGGTTTCGTTTATTTGTTTTGCAGATGCACCAAATAGAAATGTTGCTCTAAACAATTAGAGATAACAATTAAGACTTCTTTCCAGGCACACAGGGAAAGGTAACAGAGAAAGCAGTTGTTGAATAACAGGCTACTAATGCAATACTAGCAAGAATGTGCAGGAATTACTCCTGTAATTACTTCAACTCAGTAGTTGTGAACTCCTTGGGAGCAGCTGGGGTATTTATACCAGAAGACTCATCTGACACCTCCCTGGCCCTTCCTTCACTTTCATGTTTTGTTACACCTATGCGAGGTGAATTATCTCCTCCTACCCATCACACAAACATCCCATCGCAGCCTAATTGGCACCTCCTTGTGACCAGCAGGCGTGTACACAGGTGCAAACCCCAATTCCTTTCTTATCAGTTTGCAGCACAGTGATGGGGCAGAAATGGGAATGTAAACAGGCATTGCTTTCTCACAAGTATTCAAAGCACAATGGTATAATTAAGTTTGCAAAGACTGCCGACACTGAACACTTTTTCAAATGAGATTCTGATATCAATATTCTCAAAAAAAAAAAAGCATAAAGTAAAAAAAAAAAATCGTTCAGCATTTAATTTTCTCAATGTGTTTGCACTACTGACATTGTGTCAGTAGCAAGCTTGATCAGAGAACACATTCTAAAAGGAAAGTCACCCTTAAGAGATAGCAGCAAATGATTTCCAATAATTAAAAATTTGTTTTAATTTGTTTTAGAAGTTGTATTAGTTTTGCATGGGAGAAAAATTCTAACTTATGACCTTAAATAGAAGTTACTGAATGAAAAAAAAATAAGTCTTTCATAGTGACTAATGCTAATACTGCTGCTGAAAAAAACCATGCTTCTAAATCCAGAGATGTTTTACAAATTGTGTAGCACAAGCTATGCCCAAGAGCCGTCAGTGAAAATAGAGAACGGACTGCAGAAATTTCCAGCTCTGAATGGCTTGGTTTCTGGCTTTCTTTGCTTTTCACAACCAGTCACTTCAATTCCCATTCATAAATTCAGCAGGTAATCAAAAGAACAAACAGAAAGAAAGAAAAGAAAAAAAAAGAATTCTTTCACAAATGCCCGCAGCCACCCCTGACACAGGTGGGTAGGCTCAAACACGAGGACACGCTGCAGAGCAAGGCAACATCTTTCTTCACCATCAAGACTTTTCTATCCAGAAACCAAGGAGATGAAATGAAAAACAGACATTTTTTACTATGCATATAAGTTCCCCCTGCTCTTTCCAAGTTAAGTGGAGTTTAATATTTTCTCTGGACTGCCAAGTAACTCCTGTCAAAAAACCACACGCACTCCGGTATAATGAGCAGTCTCTGCTTGGGATCTCTGCTCCGAGAAGGAATCGCACACCTCGCCCACGGGCAGGGTGGTCTGACCCATGGACAGCGAGTTCTCTTGGCAGGGCAGGGAGAGTGGACAAGCACCTGGCACACACATCAGATTAGAAATTAAAATAAGGAAAAAAAGACCTCTGTTGCATTTCAGGACCCAAACTAAAAACAGTTAAAAAGAAAAAACAACCTCTGTCATCTTTTTTTGTGTCTGTAAATTCCACCCGCTGCTGAGCACACCAGAAATGCAGTGCACCATTACTAACTAAGCTCCATAAACCTATGAACTGATGATATTATCACAGCCAGTGTTGCAATGAATACAAATACATAAAAGGGCCTTTCTGGATGTGTGCTGCTGTACAACACAGCCCTTGCACAAGGGTTCCCACTGAACGGTTCATCCTTATTTCCTACAGCTGCTCTCTTCATGGCAGTGCGAAGTGCTGGCTGAACAGGAGGTGTTCAGGTCATGTTCCATTTCAGCAGCTTATTTTTTCTTCTGAAATAAATGAAAAGTAGATACTACCTCACTACCTTATTAAAAAAAAAAAACAAAAACAATCCTGCTTGCTTACTTAGAGATAAAATCAGCACAACATCTAGTAATCAAGAGCAATAATATGACCAAGGATACTGGCACACTTCGGACCTACAACGTTAGACTGCTTCAGAAAAGAAATTGCTGTTTACAGGCTCTCAAATTGCAGTGCAATTTGGATTTCAGATTGTTTCAACCCTTAAACAGAAGTTTCAACCAAAGTATGGTTGTTCCTGTTCCTGCATCCCACCACAGAAGCTGTGCAGACCCGCCCAGCTCTCTGCGGGCAGTGGCTCCAGCGTGGGCATGGATTCCCCAAGTGGGCACAAACCGAGCATACAGACACTGATGGGACCTCCTGCAAAGCACAGACTGCTGCCCTGTCCCCATTGTTAGCAAAGAGCAGGCAGTCTGCTGGAGAAAGCAGGGTGTGTTAGAGAGAGAAAATGGAGAGATGTCAGCAAGGCTGAGGAACTGGGGTTACAGAAATTAAGCAGCCATTTCACACTTAACGCCAAAATGCAAAGGGTTTGTGCCTAGAGATCAGAACGCATATCCTAAATTCCATGGTAGGATCAAAGGAAAATAGCAAAGAAAGAAAAAGCAGAACTCATTTCAAAGCCCACTGAAGCAGTGAGCGCTCCCCAACACTACTGCCATTCTGCCAAATGCTCCTGTGCTTCCATTCTCCCACCACGGATTAGGGGGATGAAATAATTCAAAGCATTATCTGAACGATTAGAAAATTTCTCACACAAAATCAAACCTTTTTGTCCTGTTACAACTCCAGGCAATGAAATCAGAAGCCTCGAGCACCTTCCGCTTCCATCTCAGATTGAACGGTTACTTCTTGCAATTTCACCAAAAGCATATAAAATTACGTGTTCTATTCCATAATTCAAAAGTAATATTCGAGGGAAGGAGAAGAAGGCAACTGCAAAACTAAGAGCTGACATCAGATCTTGCTACTCCATTATGAGAATAAAGCTCTCAGAGAAAGCTTCTGCTGGAAGACCAGAGGATCAGCCGGAGAAGTAGGGCTTCTTGCTTCTAAGAAATTACTTCATATTGAGACTTCCTATTTAAACACAGTATTTGCAGCTGTATTTTCTACTCATGCCATTCAAACAAAAATTTTAAAAAATATGTTAAAAAGCACTGTTAGAATTTTATTAGTATTTGTAACAGGAATCCTTCTGTATTGCAGAGATATTTTCATCTGTGCAAAGACAGCACAGTTATTCAGCTAGATTTCTGGATATTATAATATTATACTTCTTTCTTTTAAACAAGAAGCCACAGATCTGACCAAATTCTATTAAAATAAGAAAAAAAAATTCCATCCCACCAAGCAGGTGCTTTTTTGGCTGTTCTTTGACAGCTATAAATGCAAGCAGCTTACAGCTGGTTTGACATTGATTTTACTTGGGGCTTCTCTTCCCAGTGCTTACAGATTCTGCAACAGGCTCTGAAAATAAACAGCTCAGTTGCTGGTCCCTAAGCTTCTGCTACATTGCACTTCTGCTGCATTGAGGGCTCTGTCCAAATACCAGCACTAACATTTCATTTTTCTGCTCTTGTATTTCTACATGCAAGGTCTATAAAAAACACAACTACATGGACTTCCTCCATGAAAACAGGACCCACATCATGGAGTCTCTTCTATTGTGTAGGTTTACAAACACGGATGCACTGAAGAAATCAATTAATTGTACTTTACAATAGTATCAACTCTATTTTAGTTTACAGTAAGTATTTTAATACAAAGGGATGGGTTATAGTCTCAACAAGTGAACACAGGGAAGAGATTTCTACTCAATTTTCCACATACTTTGCAGTACATAACTTCAGAAAATGAAAAAGCTACAATCCTTCTTCTTCTATCGCACGAATGCTGGTTTTCAGATCTACTTATTCTTTTCACCTTCTATCTCTTCATCTTGAGCTTCTTCATATAATTCCTAAGCATGAGACAACTGCAACTCTCTGTCAGCAAAACAACAACTAAACGATTCTATAGTCATCAACCATTTACTCTGGATAAAGTTTCTTCAAGAGGCTGAGGATACTGTGGGCCGGCTACAGCAGAGCAAGGGACTTTAAAATGCTCTGAAATCAGCCAGACTCAGCCAGGAGAAAGCTTGCTGAAACCCCTGTGAAGATGGCAAACATGAAGATTAGATCAATCAGGAACAAGGAAACCTCCTCCTTAAGTAGATTTTATGAAACAACAACAAGCTTCTATCCAAATTCCAGGATTGAGACATAAGTAGGAATAGAATAAAGTTGTTTAAAGTTGGCCTCTGGCCACAGTGTTGTTCTGCTCCGCTCCGTGCTGCTGAGAACCCTCCCTGCTCATTTATGTCAACAGGAATTAACAGTTCTTAGAGTGGGATTAAGGGCTTTCGCTTCTGGCCTCCTTACCATTCAAATATCAAATTATGGGTGTTGCGGATGGAACATTTGGTACATCTTAGGAACACACTTATCTGATGTTCAGTGCTATAGTGTTTCAGTCAAAAAAAAAAAAAAAGAAAAAGAAAAAGAACAAACAGCAAAAAAGATCTCCGATGTAGAAACCTTTGGCTGCACGCTGTTGTGCCCGCCTCAGTTCAGATCTACAACAGTAGATGAAACATCGCTGTAACATAAGGACAGACTGAAAATACTTCCTTGGAGGGGAAAGAAGAACTGGGTGGGGTTTCCCAGCCCCAAATACAGTTGCCTCCCAGACTGATGCTGTAAATGCATGGACTCCAAACTATTTCAAAACTATGCATCACAGGCCTCTCAGAGACCTTGCCTGGATCACCATAACAAATTTCTTGGCATAATAGAGATCAAAGTGCTTTAGAACATCTGCTTATGATCTCTTTGTGCTCCGATAATTCAAAAATGGCAGTTATAATCTCTCTCAAAACAACACTTGGTGCACAGTTTGACTCAAGACTATGAAAAAAATAAAAAAAGTTGGCTGAAAAAATTGAAAATAAAAAAAATTAAAAGGAACAACAACAACAAAAACCCAAACCATAAATTGATAAGAAAAAAGAAATAAAAACCAAACCCAATAAACAGCCTGCCCTTGGCTAAAGATCCAAGGGAAGCAATAGGTTTTACACATGCAGGGAAAAACAAATCTGTTTTTATTATGGAAAATACAACTTCAGAGCTGACTAAAGAGTGTGAATTCAAATGTCAGTCAAGAAAAAAGAACGCAATGAAATGACTTCATTCCTTCCCATTTCATAAAGAAAGCGTAAATACAGAGTTTTAATTTCTCAATAGAGCAACACTCCTTTTATTGAAATGTTAAGCAGGGATTAAAGATGCAATAGGTTATAACTCAATTCTTATGTTTGATTTCCTTGAAGAATCATGGGATATTTTGGCATGCGTATCTTTTCTCGGCTATCTCCTCCATAGCAAGTTTCTTTAATTATACAAAGTTTTTGTCATTCAAAATAAATTCAGTTTACTACCGTCTCTTTACTGCTTCAGGTACAGCTGAACACTGCTCAGAAGCAGTAGAAATCCAAGCACTGCCTCACTAACTGCCGGACCCTCACAAAAGATCTGGCAGTGCCAGAGGCCACGCACTCCCAGTCCTAAGATTGAGGTAGGCCTCCTAGCCCTGGGAGTCCATACAGGGCTTACTTTGCTTCTGAGAGTATTTTCTCAAGGAGAAGCTACATCCTACACAACACGAAATACAATATGAGCATTTTACATAAACTGCATCTGAGCAGAGCTTAATGCCTGCAGTGAGCATGCACTGGTCTTCAAGGAGATGCCCATAACTGAACTGCAAGCCATTTGCATGCCTCCAGCCCTACAAACACATCAACAGACTGAGCAGAAGGCAATTGCACTGCGTTTGCTGTTACCACAGAACATCAAACAAACTACTGCTAGCTGCAAGCAGCAAACTGCCAGGGCAACTTTTTCCCCTGTTAAAACGGACCCATAAAAGAGATTGTGCAATATTTCACGAGCATATTCAGGCTGGGCAAAAGGCAGAAGCAGGAGGTTGGGCAGTACACCCCCTCTGAACTTGCTGGACTGCATCCAGGTGCTGTTCTGAGATGCAGTAGGCCCAAACCCACCCTGATGCTTCATGCTCCAACTGAGCACACAGCCAAAGACAGACACTCTTCAGACAGCTGTACCTGGGCTGCACGCAGCACTGTCAGGCTGCCTAGCACTGAGCACTGGCTACTCTGCTCTCTGCCCTGGATTATTGCAGGGGGAGTGCGTGGGTACAACTTTGTGCACAACTTTGTTCTTAATTTATAACCTCTTCAACAACCTTTTTACATTGGCTCCTGGAGAATCAGGGAGTTGTCCATCTCTGAAATTGGAGCTGCAACTCCCACTGCTGCATTGTGGTTTCAATGAGAAATGTAGATTAGAGAAAGACTTTAGCTTAGAGATGACAGTCCAGAGTAAATGAAAGCAAAGGTAAGCATGCTATTTCCTCAGCAAAACCTCCATCTGTTCACTGCTGGGACATGAAACAACTGTGAGTCCAAATATTAATCAAAGCAGCATCAGTCAGGTGAAGAAGCTCAGGATCTACAGTGTCATCCACCTGCCATCATCTCTTCCCCTAACACAGGACTCCTTGGAGGACTGAAATATGTCTCTATGGAGAAGAGGAGCTATTGGGCAGGCGAAGAGGCTCCCACATCTCTCACACTGAGAGCTGCAGTTCCTCTCTGCCCCTATATCACACATCAGCCTTGAGGAGATGTTCCCTTCCCTTCCCCAGGGCAGTCAGTCAGATGGGTTCTCTGCACAAGTTTAAGCCTTTTTTTTTTTTTTTTATTAAATGCCACAGAGCAGCTTTACGCTGTACCACGCAGCAGTCAGCACGCAGCTCCTCCACTTACACACACTGCAGCTCTCTGGTAGCTTCCGTGGTCACTCTTACAGACTTCTGCTTATCATTTGCTTCCCTAAGCAGCCACTCAGATAAAAATTACATTGTCCCAGCCTCAGCATCATCTGCTCCCAAATGTGACGCATTTGTAAACAATTAGGAATTAAATGGTTTCCTCAAGGCTTGCAATTACTGCTGTTTGGTTTTAAGGCAATGCCAGTAAATCAAAGGCACTCTCTGTCAAAAATACCTTGTGCAATTCCTACTTTCTGGTACTTCAGTTTTTGTGGTGGCTAAAATTGAACAAGTCTCCTGTAATATCGATACTACAAAAGAACTGGGGCTGTTTGGCTGAATAACTCTCTACACGGTGCCTTTGTAATTACTCTCCATTATTTGCAGAAGCTTTGCACTGCAAATGCATCTTGAACCACCAGACAGAGATCCAGCCCAAAATATTCTCAGGTGGCTTACATCTGGTGTAATAACCAGTACTGGCTTTACATAACAAAGAATTAAATACAGAAAAAAAGAAAAAAAAAGTCTTTTTGGATGCAAAGTACTCAAAGCCAAGCCAGTCACAATTGTGAAGATCAGTTTTGCATGACTAAGTGTCTGTTCTCTCCTTTCAAGCACTTATTTTCACTATAAAGTTTTCCTTTCCTCTCAGGATGCAAAAACAAAAATTAAGAACAGTCTGAAACCCATCTAACACCACAAGTAAAGGGTTTGTCCAGCTAAAAGACAAACTGTAACAGCAGGCATGGCAGTGACTATGTTGTTTTGTATTGGCTTTCAGCTAAAAGCCATTCCCAATTCAAGGTGTCACTTCACTAAGGAGCTATTTTTTTCACAGCACTGCTCTATCTGGAAGATCTGCCTTGTTTCCTTACCTTGCCACACGCATGCCTCATTTTGTGCATTTGTAAGCCACCAAAAGCTGAGATGCTCAACAGCAAATTGCTGTCACAGTTGCATCATCACCAGTGCACCATTTTGTGATCAAAATTCAGGTGTTCTTCAAGAGTGAACTGACTGACTTTGCTCTACAGAGTAAAAGACAGGATGACCGAGGGCCTCAGCGGCAGTTAATCTGAGCAAAGCCTAGCTGAGGAACCAGAAAACCTATACATCCAAAAACTGTAAATGGATGTACAAAAGGAAGGGTCAGTGCAAGACAAACAGCAGTTCTCTGGATGCACTTCTTACAGACAGCCTGTCAGGAGAAAAAAGCAAAGCTCCATTTACTTCAGTAATGTCTCCTCTAGTGACTACAAGCACTTGCCTCTGTTTTCCTGGAAGTAAGGAAAATACGGAACACTCCTATCTTTGTGCTAAAAGCTACATCTGCACCTCTCTGATTCACTGCTCTGGTGAAAAGGAAAGGAGAACCAAGCTAGCATTTAGAAAGTAGCAGAGAGACATAAAAACCTAGAAATAGCACATGACCTACCATGTCACCTAATAAAGACATACAAGCAAATATCTGAAAAGAAAAATCAGTTCTGGGAAGACAAAACCCAAAGTGATCTTTTGGGCTGTAAGCAGAATTCTATTAGGCAGTTCTAAAGAAAATATTAAAAACCTTCTGATCTACTAGCCCTTGGTCGTAAAATACAGGAAAGTATAGATAATGTTGATAGTAATGCAGATAAGGGACAATGCCCAATATTTGAATAAGATAATCCTATTTGCAGTTGCTTATCTTTTTGAAACATAAGCCAAAAGCTCCAGCAAAAGTGATCCCACGATTTTGCAGAAGGTTGCTGCAGAGAAATATTTTGTCCATATGACACATTATTCTACACGTTTTTCACCAGGAACCAGCTGGACTTGTGCAGGCATAAGATCTGTGCATCTCCAGCAGTAAAAGAATCACAGGAAGAAAAAGCACATACTGCATCAGTCATATTAACAGTGCACGTTCATACCCCAACACACTCCAAGTCCATTTAACACCTTATGTTGAATTCCAATAGCTGAGCCTCAAAAAGATGTCAGTGAACACATGTTCCCACAATGGGGATTTGCCAGCAGCTTTAACCAAAGGCTGATAAAATGAACAGTTTCTCCTATGACTGACACGCAGTGCCTGGGCCCTGGCCCTCCTGCTCTCTCCTCCAGCGCCCATCAGAGCTGTGGCATCACTGGTCAGACAGGCACTGTTTGCAGGCAGGGAACCATCTCCAGCTGCTCTTGTTCCACTAATGGCCACCACGACAACAGATCACCTCACTGCACTTTGCAGCACAACAAAGTCAAAAGAAATATTAAGAAAAGAATGCCACCAAGGAAGCTTATGCATTTCTAGCAGAAATATTCAAACCTGCTTTTTTACATATGTGGCAAAGTAGTTTTCTAACTAGGCCACTCATTTTAATGTTTTCACATAACTAACACTAACCACAAATTATGTAAAGCTCAGCTCTTCTGAATGCATGTAACATCAAAAAAATGTGTCAGGTATCTCAACAATCTGTTAGGAATAGCAAAAACTATATATAGTTTAATATCTCTTGAGCTCAGATGCATATTAGCAGCCTGTTTTAGCTGTAAATACCACGGAACGTCTCATGCTGCTGTCAAAAAGTTTGCCCACTCTACTTATCTGGAAGTCATTTTATCTGTTATCTGATGCAGTGTTCAAGGAACACTTTTTTTTTTTTTTTAAATACACAGATATACTGCATCACATTCCACAATTTACACAAGCATCTATAGTGTTCTTTCACATAAAGGAACAGATCAAAATGTTACATGTTCAGAAGGGAACAGTGACTTGACTTGGACCATTTTCACAGGACATCATTGAATAAATCTTGAACCTGATTTACAGAGATTCCCCTTTCACACGACTATCAAAACAAGCAAAACATAAGCCTGGCTTGGCCCACACTGCTTCTATTAATTCCCAGTTTGCATCACAAAAATAGACGAGCTGTAATCATGGCTCATCAGCTTCATTTAACAAAATAGACGTTTCTTTTAGTTTGTGTATACCTCCACCATCTCTGTATACTAGCTTAATAAAACAGTAGTTAATCTAAATAAGAATGTTAGCCTTTCAGCCCAAAATAATACACCCAAGTTTCAGGCATGCTTAATTTTGGAACCTATGCGGATGATGAATGGTACAAATATTTACAAGTTTCAAAATAAATTAAACTAGTTTGCAACTGAGCTGTTTGATCTCGCTCATGCAGTCACAGCCTGTTCTGGTAGGCATACACGTTCTCTTCACGCCATGCCTCCTTTCTCTTAACACTGTCATGCCTGCACACTTTGAGACAGAAGATGAATGTTTAGGGCAGAACATGACTGTGATTAAGTTCTCAGCACATTCTTCATCTGTAGTGCAGCTGGTGAAGCACCTCCGCTGCTTCTCTCTCCCCTATGGGCAAAGTCTCCATTGAAGTACTGAGCTTTGCACAAAGGTGTGAGATTAAAAAAAGTAAAGAAATAGAAAATCTCCCAAGACCCTTCAAAACTTCCATGAATTATCTCGTGTTACGCGTTACACTTCTGCCCAGTCTCAGGAGTTACATTTTACAGAAAAAATAATGCATTAGAAAGAAAACTGAGTTTTTATGATTGTTTGGTTTTGATATTGAATTCATAGAATTTATGAAATAGCTAAGCTTTATGAAACAGTAAGATATGTGCATTTTGTTGTTGTTGTTTTAATAAAGATGAAAACAAATAACCATGTTTTCACCACCTCTTCCTACAGTCCTGCACCCCTGCACCACAGGCACACCCCTTCACAGTGCTCAGTGGCTCATGGCACGTTTGCTCTGCCACACCACAAACAGGTCACCTGTTATGAACCAGCAGCACTCACCACCACACATACCCATCACAACATGGCAGATAGGAGCACTGCAGACAGACTTGGCCAATTTCAATTATTTCAGGAAGTACTGTCCCATTAAAGCTCTCAGTCTGAACTCAGCTCTTCCTAACTCCCAGAACTACAAGCCTCTTGCATTGTAGTTTTCAGAAGCTGTATGTTTTTAAACCTGGGTTGTCCAAAAACCACATTCCACAGCCAAGTTATCAACCAGCCAGCCAGCTACACTGACGATAAAGGGTATCCAAATGCAAAACACCTTCACCGTCTGCGTGCCAAGAAAATATTGAAGCTCTTTCTTAAAAACGTCCAACGAACACCTGCAGATGCCCAACTTTCAATCAATAATTTCCTGCTGTGCTCATCACATGCTCCCTCTTCGTATTTCTGCTCATCAGTATCTGTGCACTCACAGGGCAGGTGGCACCGCAAGGCACCTGTCCCTTCCCCCGGCTCCAGGGGATGCCGCAGCACACTGCTCAGCACCGCTCCCACTCCTGTTTTGAACACCCCCAAGGTGATCTCTGGCACCTCTTTGCACTGCTGGTTCCGGCGTTCTGCCACCCTCGTAGGTGGAAACATCCTTTATGTCCAAATGGGTCTTCACGTGATTCAGTGTGTGCCCACTTGTTCAGCAACAGGAAGCCACTGCGAAGAGTCTGGTTCCATCTGCTTTACCCCACCTCACCATGTATTTATACACAATGATAAGATCCCTTGGAGCTCTGAGGCAAGATTAGAAGCACAGACAAGGAGAACATTCTGTTAAAGAAGAGTAAATCTGTACTCTGCAGCTCAATGCATTTTCCTTCCACACCACTAGAGAGTCCTGCACAGAAATGGGAGATTTCCATGAGCATATATTCACTCACTTAACTACTTGACTTCAGCATAATCACTAGAATAAGTTTATGCTGAGACTCCTCACTTCAGGTCTAGCTTCCAGCTGGGATTTTTGTTTTACATATTCTGGTTGCCTACAGACATAGAAGAGCTGCATCTAGAAACACCCAGTTATGCAACTAACAGACCTCTGCTTTGCACAGGAAGATAGTAGTGGTAATCTAGCTAACATTTCTTACCACAATTTATTCTTTGTAGAACAAAAAGACATTCAGACACACATTCACGTTCACCAATTAAGCTCTACAAACTACTCAATCCCTTTAAAGAAAAAGCAACTTAAAATTGTACCCATCCTCTCTTATTTTCCCTCCCCCTCAACTCTTTTTCAATGCCTTACATCTGTAAAAGCTGTCAAATATCCCCTTGCCTGATGTTTCATAGCTTCACACAATCTTACTTTCTCTAATTTCCAACCACTTCCCTTGCATTTGCAGCTATACATTGCTATACATACATAGATCTTTATAGAAAGTTCAAAGCAACATTTTTTTCCCCGTTTGCACCTGTCTGCTAATGTGCCTACACTTCACAAGCTGGAAGGTTTCCTCCTCAAACAAGCACGGGTCCAAAGCTGCAGTGCAGCAATACTGCAGCCCCACCTCAGCTCAGTAATGGGAGATTGGCACAGCCCAAATTCCAGTGTAGCAGGGAATGGCCCTAGTTAACAAGCCACAGAAAAGTTGTTTATTTTAGGCAATCCTTAACAGAGACAGCAAGATCACTGAAATCACAAGAGCCTCCAGCAGTTCTCTATAATATGCAGCAGGAATACACTGCTGTGCTAGAATGCAGTCAACTTCTCAAATATTATTGCCTGCAAAGTTTGTTCTGTTTTTTCACACTGTCTTCTGTGGTTGCATAAAATCCTTCTGTGAAATGGAATCTAACACCCTTCCATCCACCTCTTAATTAGGGAAAAACAGAAGATGTGGAAGGATTGCATTATGTTAAAGCAGAATGAACCAGTGGTATGAGAGTTTTTTGGAGATTTTCCAACTCTATTGAAACTTCCCTCTTCAGACGAAGGGGCGAGAAAAGGGTCAGAAAAGGCCCAAATTACCTTTCTGATAATGGAACGACTTTACACAATTCTCCCCACACAGGAAAAAAAAAAAAAAAAAGAATCTCAGAAGCTAAGGGAGGTTTCACAGGAGCCCTAGGCACTGTGAATTCATAAAAAATGAATTTAATCATCAAAGCTGAGATCAGGAAGAACTGTTCTACATAACAAAAAAGTTCTCATTTGCATTATTAAAATCATTGCTTGAAAGATCAATTTACTTCACAGGGTTGACTCTCCGCATTAGAAGTTATCAAAGGCACATGAACTAAAAGGAGTCTTTCCATCACGCACAGTGACCACAGTGCTATAATTGCAGCTGTTGTAATGCTTACGATCATTTTAAGTTTTGTTTTTATCCAAATGTAGACATAAGATGGCTGCAGGAAGCTTAATAACTTCAACAAATGATTTGCCTAAGTGTAACAATGATCCTGTTTCTTTAAATTTTAGGTAGAAACCATTACATTCCATTCCATCCCCATTCCAGTCCAATAGCCTGAAACACACCAAATAAACTTTACACTCCCAACAGATGTAATCAAAACACACTTTTCTGTGGTTTCAGATCAGTTCCAGAAGACCAATATTGAGCACAAAGGTAAGTCTGAAAGTAGAAAGTCACCTCCCCCCACCCGCAACAATTTCTCCCCCTGCTATGCTATGTATGCCTTGCACTCTGCGTGATGCTCATGTACAAACAAGAAGGATTATGGAATAAAGCTGATCCTTAAGCCCCTTCTCAGAAAGCAGAGAACCAAAGAGGATGTAAGAGCCTTGAGTCTCAGTACCATACTTCGCTCCTGCTTCTCATGATCACCTGACAGTAAGTGAAATTAAAAAAAAAATAAGCCACATTTAAACTGTTATACTCAAATGGAGGATGAAATAAAGGAACCACAAAAAGAAAGAATAGCATTTGATTATTTTTTTTTTTTCCTAATCAGATCACAATAAGTTTATCTTAGACTCCTGGTCTACGGATTCTGCTTTTATATATATATATTCTATATGACCAAGGAACACAACTCAGCTTTATAAGACCATACACTCTCACAGTATCTGCCACACTTTTTGATTCCTCTTAAAAAAGCTATTCATTACTCAAGTTGACTTAAGTCTCTCCTCAGTCTTCTCTCTTCTTTTAAAATTGCCTCTAGCTATAGGCATATGAGAACAGATTGCTCAGCTCCTCTAATATCCCACCTTTCGTGTTTGCCTCCACATAAAAGCCATAGTTCTGAAAGTCATTATAAAATATTCTGATGTAAAGCTTTAGCATGTGGCTTTGGACCTATAAATAACGCAAGTCACAACCCTCGCTACTTTGCTAACTGCACCATTACTTCCAGTAACTATGGGAAACCAGATGAAACCTGAAGCCATTCATCAAAAAATAGAAAATACTCTTTCTGTAAGTTAGATACCACAAGCACAGTCTCTCTATGTCACTATCCAATGCCACTGTGACAACGTTACATCACCTGTTATAAGTGCTGATAACACAGCAAACACGGGTAGGAAAAACCCAACCTGAGCTGCACGAAACAGCGACAATAATAAAGGTCTCTTTGTCCTTCTATTTAGGAAACATTGAAACCTCTGAAACCAAACAGCAAGTCTTCACTGTGACAATTCTTGACATATCTGCTGTTTAGCAGGGAGTAACCATTAAGCTGAAGGTTCCAATGCAATGCAATGCGTTTGTACCGAGCAGTAAACTATCTTTAAAACAGAGCAGGCATATACTCAACATGGAAACTTGTCCGACAAATTAAGGCTTGCTAATTTGGAGATACGTGCACAAATTACTTATTTTAGTAATTCAATTTCCTAGTAATTAACAACAAAAGTAATGTTAGGAATGCAACAATGATAGAAGACTAAAGTTTTTATAAAATACAGTTTCAATTTAAATATAGCCCGTAAATAAGCGTGCAAAGATAAAGGGAGAAATGAAAAGTGTGTACATATTTATCCATTCACTGAGAGATACATTTTTTCTTAAGTTTGTACTAACCAAGAGTACAATACCCAAATTTTCCTAGGCTCTACATTCTTCTATACATACATAGAGTTTGACATTCAGGAATAGAAAAGCTTTCTACATCCCAACATCGCATGTAACTCATAAATGCTGAGGCAATAACTATTAAAGGTTAGGCAAAATCTGATTTCAAGACAAATTTTTCATTCAATTGAATTTCAGTTCTAAACTGGAAATAACCAAATTTAAAATTTATGTGAGACTGCACTTAAACAGAGTAAACAATTCACCTTGATTTTTAGCAGGTCATGGAAAAACAAGTGACAATTTCAATAGCCCTTATTTTGCAGCTGGAAGTTAGAGACAAAAGTAGGTGTAGGTAATAGATCTTTTGTAATTTATAGCAACTTTGTAAGCATACAGAAGACAGGACCGAGGAACCGGTTAGCAAGCCTCAGTTTGGAGACAGTGCATAAAGAGGTCTGGGTGATACTTGCACAATACTTCACTGAGTCCCTGTTATACCCAGTTAGGTCAAGAAGAAAAACAATCCCAAGTAAATCTACTCTACTCTTGTTGCTGTTGTGGATGTCATGATGTGATGGAAAGACAAAAGCAAAGCAGACATGGCAAACTAAAACATTAAACCACAGTGACGGTAACGTCCTGGTTCGCTGTTCCACACAGTGCCGCTCAACTCAGGACTTATGAAAGTGATCAAGTAAGGTAAAGGAAGGCCACTTGAAGACAGCATTTTCATTGACAGATCAATCCAATACCAGTGACCATCACTCCTACATGAGGACACTAAAATTATGCAGATAGAAAAACACTGCAGCTGCTAGTTTATACAAGGAGCTTCACTTTGCAAGCAGTTAAACAGGAAACTGTGAAAGCCCAGCAATTTTATCCTCCAGAGAGGAGCAGCAACCTTTATCTGGGGGCTCAGTAGTGTTTTCTCTGTATTTGTTGCTTGTCACAATTACAAACTTTCAGTACAGAACTGGACAAGTCACGGTAATTTGGTATGAGATAAAGATCTATAAAGCCATATGGTAGCTCACATCTTAACAGCTACAAATTGCTGAAGTGGTGTGGGAAATCAAGATAGTTATCAATTCACTATTACTACTCCAGTTCCTCCTCTATTTCTATTTTAACTTCTTAAGCCACTGTTTAGGCATTTTAGTCTATGGTTGCTAATTTTCATAGCTAAAGCTAGGGCCAAACATAGCAATCTAAGCAGGGACAGCTGATTCGTCAGCTAAGCTGAACGCACGTTGACATGGAACTGCTCCCAGCAGGAACCGGTTTGTGCTCAGTAGCATATTCAGTCACTTCAACTACAGTCACTAACTGCAGATTATAAATGTAAATGATTGTCCATCAAAAACAGTAAGAAGCTAGGAAAGTCTCCACCTTTGAAACATGTACATTTCTAGTTTTTCACACAGAGGGTGGAACAGGTTGCCCAAGGAGGCTGTGGATGCCCCATCCCTGGAGGCATTCAAGGCCAGGCTGGATGTGGCTCTGGGCAGCCTGGTCTCGTGGTTGACGACCCTGCACACAGCAGGGGGTTGAAATGAGACGATCATTGTGGTCCTTTTCAACCCTGGCCATTCTATGATTCTATAATACTATCCCCAAGATAATTACCTATGAAACTTATCCAAGCCACAAATACAAAAATGAATACCACCGCCAACACCAAAACCTCCCATTGTTTCATTCCGAGCAATTCTTGGTTGAAATACGTATTTGATTAAATTTGACCAAGCCTGATAACCTTTTCCAGCAATCAATAATCAAGGCAGAAGGAAAAGGTGGTTTGCTTGACCTTTCAAAAATGCATCACCTTGCTTGGCCAGGGCAGCTTTGAAAAAGCTATTTTTGTTTCTGAGCACCAGGCTTAGACTTGCTGTACACACTGGACCTGTCTGTGCAGTATCTGCTTTAGTCTCTTTAAATGCTCAGCTGAGCAGTACAAGCTTGGAGGAGGAAATGAATTCACAACAGGGGCTCCTCTAGTTGATTAACTTCACCCCCAGCCATGGATGTCAGTCACGTTAATTGGAATCAATACACAGCAGTTAAGGGGGCACAGAAATAATCAGGCAGGGCAAGGCGACAGGCCCATCAGTTCTTAAAATAAGCTATCTGTTAACAACTTACAGTGGCATGTGACAAACCTTCCCTGCAAAGGAATGCCAAGCATCTCTAAAATTCCAATTTAACACTCAAATAAAGATAATTTGGCAACACTTAGCTTCCAATCTAGCAATAAAGAAAACAGTCATTACAAATTAAATCAATGTTAAACTGATCAAAGTAATAAAATAAGAAATTAGGCTCCCAGAATAGTTTATAGTAAATCCTTGATCCAATTTTTACACAGAATGAAAAGGTTAGGTCTGAAATCCCTGCCAGTGATCATTTTAATTATGCCCAGCTGCAATTTTATTGTACACCTAAGGCTGAAATTCATTGCGGTTTCAAAAGAGGTAATACGCCTCAGGACGAAAAAGGAATGAAATCCCAAAGATTTGCTACATTTTAAAAGATGAATCAGTCGGGACACCCATTAGAACAGTCACGTCTGGAGCATCCCTTCCTCCTGCATCTACAGCTCAGCAGCATGCCCTCTGCCTCCCACCTCATAATCCAGTGCACTATCTTGGATCTGGATGCCCAAGATTAACAGTGTCCTGGAACACCATGTTGGAACAATACACATTCAGGTGTTAAACTGAACACAGAAATGCCTCCTGGATGGATCTCACCAAAAGATCCAGCAGAAAAATACAGTACTACCCATAGTACTGTTACCTTCTTCTTGGCTCATACTGGCACACAGTCACACCAGATGTAAAATCCCTTTTGCATAACCTTATACATGAAATTGAGAAATGTGTTTCAATACAATAGTAAGACAAACAATGCACCTACAAGAAGAGGCATCCTAGTTTCTTTAAGAATACAAAATGACTTTGAGTTACAGAAGACATTTTTTTCTTCGCCTTTTAAACCCAATACAATACAAAAGGGAGTAAATTAACCTTTGGCCAAATGCTTTTGTCTCTTCCCTCCACTCCGTTAGGGAGTGAAATGAATGCCAGATGTTTTATTGCAATGTCTTCATACTCCAAGCTACAACAAATATCTCTAAGACAGCACCAGTTTTTTCTTTATTTTTCTAAGGGGGTCAAATCAGATTTAGCAGATTAATATAAAGCCTGTAGACATCTACAAGCCATCATCCTTCCCATTAAACTTAACCTAACCATGGCCTGATGTCAATTAATAAATGCACAGATTCAAATCATTGTTTTTTTCACCTCAGATCTTTGTGAAATTCGGTTAAGTCTTTCAAGGTGGGAGGCTTTCAGTTAACCTCTTTAGTCACAGAACGTGTAACAAAAGGAAAGGAAATAAAGACATTCTGCTCATTATTGTCAATACGAACTAGTCATCCCCTCTGCAAACAAACATCTCTTACAGAGCCCAAAGTTATTAATAGAGCTCTTAAATGGAGGAAAAGCAATGTCTTCCGCCTCAAAACCACAGGTCTGCTTTCTGAGGGTCGGCCACCTGGCAGTGCTAACCTATCAAGCCCGTCACAGAGCAGTCAGGTCAGCGCTGTTGATTGCCTGGTAGTGTTGTTCCAGCCAACGCTTGTTCACTCGGATATCAAGGTTAATGACAATGGTCAGTTAGCCAATGCAGGAAATGGGACTTTTTCCAGCTAACAGACTCAAAGCTGTGTGCACACTGCAATTAAACTTTAATTCCAAAGAAGAATCAGCGATATAAATTTGCGCTTTGAGAACTCGATTTCCCAGTGCACTGGGGTTGTGCATCAACTGGAATGCTTTATGTTTCTCTACTACTATGTATCAGAATAGTTGCTTCAGGAGAGAAGTCCAGCATACGAAGTAGACACTTTGACCAAACACCAGTCCATCTAGCGTTCTTGAGGCTTCTCTTGAGAATCCACCTCTCCTTACTACTTCATGCAAAATTCTGAAAATGGTTGTATTTTCAGTAACAACATCAAACTGCAGTGCAGCAGGTCCTGCAAGTCTGCAGAACACGTGAGGAGTCACACTACATCTTCCTTAGAAAGGGTACCCACTCCCAAATTGCATGGCGTCTGGCCTGATGTCAAATTTCTGAGTGCACTGGTCAGAACAATCCACTACGTGATCTAGTGAAGGTCCATACCCTCTCCTGACTTTTTCTTTGTATATAAAATATTAGAATTACCACACCCATATTAATACCTTTAAAAAAAAAAAGTTTATGATCTTCAAAAGAAATGTTGTACTTAGCACATCTCTTTAAAAAAAGAAGTCTGTCTACACAACAGTAATATCTGAATGTAAACTAGACATTACAGCATTATATTTCTTTGGAAATCTAGTTTAATTTTTGTTCACATTCCCACATCAACTAATTCATCAACACGCAGAATCATTTTTTGCCAAGTGAAGACTCAGATGTGAAACCAAAAGACTTGCCTATACAGGAGACATAATAGCACTGACTGTGCAAGGTATGTAATAACACTGAATAGATTGCATCACCTCACTACTGTCTTAGACTTCTAGCAAACGAAGCAGAGAGCTGGACACTTCTCAAGACTCTTGTTAAGCATTGGCACAACCAGTATGATCTCTTGGCTGATATTCATGCACATTGGTGATGCTGACTGATGCTTGCATATTTCCAAAGAGCAACCACTGCAAGCACAAACCACATCAACTTAAAAATAAGAAAGTTCAGACTGTCTGTAAGATTGTGGGTTAATTTTCCAGGGAAATCTTCAATCATCATCAGTTCAGGCTTTACATGAACAAAAAAAAGTACATGAAAAATAATTTTTTCAATAATTCTACATTACCAGTTCCAAACAATATAAGCTCAACTAGAAATAGAGAAGAGATTAAGGAGGTAGCAAGGCTACCCAGCACTACAGCTAGGTTGAAAGTCACACACAGTGAATTTAAGTGCTTTAAAAATAAGAATTCAAGATGGCTTTTGAAGCAATGATCTACTCCTACAACAAAGCAAGACTAAGGGAGCGTCCTGTCATTTTACTCTTCATCATTTATTAAAAGCATATCTGCATTAAATAAACAAAAAAGGAAGCATAACACTTGTAGGTTATGAGTATAGGATACTTTTTGTGTTATTTTCATACTTTCAACACATTGCAGTAGTTTTTTATTTTACTAAACGAGATATTTGAACTTAATGGATGTAAATCAACTTATAAAAACTATTGTTCCACTGTTACAAATGGTTTCAATCAAAACTTGCACCTTAGCAGCATACACATTTTTGTATTAGCTGTATCACGTCGTGTAAGATATAAAACTTGGAGCTGGTTTCCATAGTTGGTTTCCATTAGCTGGAAGGGATTAATATGAAGTGTTTTATTATTACAGCAAGTGCAAGTATGAATGTGTTATGGATAATAAAGACAAGCTAGTTCCAACAGAACACAGTTTAACTATAACTGAATACCACTTGGCATAGCACTGCAGCCGCCTAGGTCAGCGTTATGGGGCACGACCACCTGAAGAGATGTGAAGAGACTTACGGGGTGAGCAGTACCACTGCTCCTTCAGATTAGAAGAGTGAGAATTAGGTGTTGTTACTGCCTGCAAATGTTTAAATTACCTTGGGAACTCTTAAATGCCTTTAATTGATGGATGAAGCCTGTTTTTCCCAAGGCAAGGGGCATTTGTATCTGTAGCCCATAATTGCATTGGTGTTTCATTCTGGAGGAACTGAGCTGTTACTGACAGAAGGAATCACACAAGCAGTTAACGGAGAAACTTCTGCTTTCAAGAAAAAAACTAGAAAAGCACTGAGTTAGATGAGCCATGTTTCTTATTATTGTGAATCCACTCAGCGTGAACAATCACTAATGTAAAGTAAGTTAAACATTTGAAAATTGACAAAATCATTTCAGTCATTTTACGCAAGAAAAACGGCTGTAAAGAAGAATACAAGCAGAGTCTCCTAGTAAGAGTATAACTGAATGTGATATTTCCTGGAAGGCCAGAAAGAGGGCTGGTCTAGCACCATGTGAGTGAAATGCCTAACACAGCTTAGCCAAAGCACTGCTGCTAAGTACTCCTACCAGGCCCATTTTTCAAGGGTACCATCTAAAAAAGGACTGCTTTGAATTGAAGGTCTGCAGCTTGAAAAATCACCCATTACCACTTAAATCAACAGGATGAACTCGGGATCAAAGGCTAAAGCCAAAAGGCACCATAACCTTCTCACTGAAGCTGCTGGTGTGAGGGCTTATGGCAGAGCTTTGGACTTGTTTCCTAAATCGTTTCCTTGATACGCAAACCATATTTTTATGGAATACATACGGTACTCCACACTTCATTGGAGTCTCTAAATACCATCTTAATAAAAGCAATACAACTAAACAAAAATATGATTTTTGTAGTTCCTCTGAAACTTATGAGAAAGTAGCTCAAGAATGAAGAGTCACAAACTACAGGATTACCTGTGATTCAAGTGTGTACAGTTTATATTCTTACAGATTACCGTGTATCAACATTATAAAGATCACATGCCCTAAATTGCATCTCTTAAAAATTCTTTTAATCTCAGCATTAATATGTCAGCCACGTGTTTTAGAAACATATAAAGTAAATCAATCAACAGTTAAAGATTGCCAGGATTCCCAGGATTTCAGAGCTTGTCTGTTGTTTTTTCACTTAATCCCATTCTTACTCCTTCTTTTGGGATAAAGTTTCTCTCAACTATTTCTGCCTTGTCCCATATTAACTGAAGCTCAGGAGAAAGAACAGACAAGGACACATCAGGCTCAGCCATACCACACCAGTATCAGCCTCCTAATACGCTCATCTCTGCTGATGAGATCACAGTTTTACACAAAGACAACTGCTAGAGACAGCAGCCTAGAAGAACGCATACAGCAGTTTCCTCAGCTGGTTAGGGAATGTGAGCATGAGAGAAAACACGTTCTTCAGGGAAGGATAAGATATCTCTGACAGTGAAGTTAAACTCACTTCTCAGGCAGAGAGCCCAGCAGGAAGACGTGATGAGCAACAGCAACATTCCATCTAAAGAGCTAACTGGGACTGCACAGAGAGTTGGCAGGAGGAAGACGGAAAGCAATGAACCAGCAGCTCACACCTATCTTAGAAAACAAATGTGCAAATGTAAAACATCAGCATTTAGTGTGGCAATCCTAAACTTACTGAGCAGTTCTTATTAAGAACAGGAAAGAGAAGAAAACCTGCTTGCATGCTAACATCCATGATGATTGGTGGATCACCTCCCTGCACCCACTCTCACCCGTCAGGAAAGAAGAATCACGCTCATTTGGCAAATCCAATTTCTACATGCTTTTGGTCTGACAAATCCTAGCCTAGACGCTCTTTTCTTCTCCTGTGGATTAGTAAATCAGACAAATGTTTACCCTACGCACAATGAGATCTAATTTTGTTATCTCTAAATATTCCCCAAGTCCAGTCAGCCTGAAATAAAATACATACAGGCCACATTCCTTCTAAGTGCATGTTTTCTCCATGAAAGATGGACTGATGGCAAAAGCTGCAATCTAGAGCATCCTGGGACTGTTGCTGAAAAATGCTCAACTCCAATACCACGATTAGGAGCCCTCAGAGCCATGATGTGAAAGCTGCGTAGAAAGAAGCTGCTTGACCAAAACCACAATAATGGCACTTCGTGCTTAGAAAGAGAAAAATGACACTCTCAACTTACTGATGCATTCATCGGCCACCCAGAGCCAGATGCCTTCTCCTTACTTATATGCAAAGGCCTGAAAGAAGGTTAAAAAAACAAAGTTTTCACAGTGTGCGTTAATAATCACAGAATTCTTCTGTGCACACCGTGTTATTCTATTAGCTATGGCTCAACCACAACGTTAACTATTCATGTCTCTACCTGGTTATTCATGGCAACACGCAACTAATTATTTACTCATTGCCTACTTTCATTTTTGAGTCAGCTTCTGCCAAATTAATAACAAGTTAAAAAGCAAGACACAGCAGGCTGAGCTACCACTGAACAGCCATTGACACCACTCTCAAACCATAGGAATATACATAAACTAACAGAAGATAACGGCCAGTTTATGGCTCTCAATGTATAGAAATTAATACGAAAAATATTTTAAATTATCGCATGGAAAATATATCCTTTCCCATAAAACTAGCAAATTTGGAGCTGCTAAATAAATATAATGCTCAACAGCCCCATTCACAGAAGTCCCAAGTAGTTAAGCCCTTGAAAGAGTGGCACCCGCTGTGCAGATGGGTATGCATCGCAAATGGCATTAAACCACAGTTGTATTCAAGAGACTACCGACAAAGAATCTTGTTAACCCCAGTGCTTTGAAGCTTTAAATATCTTTTACATCAAACAGATATTTTGAATCAGCTTAGGGTTGTTTGTTTTCATTTTAATCAGTCTATATTTCAATTTTATTCTGGTACTTATGTATTTCCTGCTTTGTAAAGTTAAAACTACTTACTTACAGACTGCATCTACTTTGGAGTAACAAGCACCTCATTTTGGAAAGATAATCAGCATTAACTGCAAAACTCAAGAGCTGATTCCAGTGGGCAGGACTCAGCCTTAGCACGACTTCATGTTCCTAGAATAGCTTTCCTGTTCTTACAAATGCTCTCCTGGACCGCAGCATGAGGGGAGATTTCCTCCCACTTTAAGTACTGATGACTCTGGCAGGACTGCTACTATCAGCTCCTTTTGACACCCAGCCCTACTGCATGCTGCTTTGGATTCTTCATTTTACACTAAATCCCACTTACAGCCAAACTGGATACATATGGCATGCAAGAAGCAGAGCATGGCATCGAAAGCTTTGCGTGTGATGTCTTGCATTGTAAATCTGAATTCCTGTAACTGTTCAAACCTGTGAAATGCAGAGGGAATTTAAATAATGATTTTGTTATGGGAACAGGTGGTTGTTCGACTTGCTGAATGTTCATCCTGCTGTTAACAGCTTACACGTTTCTACTACAGTGCATGAAACAGTAAAACATTAGAAAGAATATAAGGTGTTAACAACCACTACAAAATATTTTTGTAAGGACATGTTTCCTCCATTTTCCATCAACATAAATTCTGACAACAAAAACAATATTAATCCATGCATTCATCTACAGCATCTGCTTTTAATTTGCACATTAATAGAAAACTAAATTCATTATTAATTTTTTTCTCATTAGTGATTGAATCAATATTTCTACCCCAGTTTTTAGCGTCCATTCATTAGTTGCCTGAAGCTGATCAAGTTTATTCAGTTATTTCAATAAGAGCCCAATTTCTATCTATACAAACACGTTGAGCACTCTGCACCACAGAGGCGTCACTGTATATCTGCATCTCCTGAAGTGGAACCAAGCAGCAGAGCCTCCAGCTCCCACCAGGCTGAACTGAATCTGGTACACAAGCACTCCCCGTACTGCTGGGAAACGTACATCCAAGTAACTGAAGACCATTTATTAGGAAAAGTCACACAGTGCTAATGGCAGTGCAGCGGCTCATATTCTGCTACCTGAAATAATTTTCCCACCTCTTGCTGAAATAAACTCAATACTTATTATTAGATAT
The DNA here is from genome assembly GCA_028571105.1 of Tragopan temminckii. NCBI lineage: Eukaryota > Metazoa > Chordata > Aves > Galliformes > Phasianidae > Tragopan > Tragopan temminckii. The sequence goes on along the minus strand of JAOWBP010004313.1, from coordinate 3,261,825 downwards.
CCAAATTTTCCACGATTGTGAAGATTTTGCGAAGCAGCGGATAAATTTGGAAGCTTCTCAGGTAACACATCCCTGTCCCTGGAGACCTTCAAGGCGGGCAGGATCAAGCCCTGGGCATCCTGAGTGAGCTGAGAGCGTCCATGTTCACTGCAGGGGAGTAGGACTAGGTGACCTTTGAAGGCCCCTTCCACTCTAAGGATTCCCTCATTCTACGATCAAAACACACACGTTCCCACTCAGTGACAGTGTAACTGAACGGTTGTTGCTAAGGCGTTTTTCATCCAAATCTGAGATTATCAAAATCATAACAAGCAGTGGAGGGGAAAAAAACCAAAACCAAAGGCAAAAAAATTTAAAGGCAGTTTTTCACCCAGGATTCCATACTGTGTATTTCTCCAGTTTGTGGATTTTGTGTCTGTTTTTTCTTTTTTAGTTTCTAAAATATATTTCATATATGTTTAAATAAAAATTAAACGAACTGAATTATATTAATTATTCAGTAGTTGAGCAAATACTGAGTGTAAACCACAAAAATATTCTCCAGTAACTTCAAAACCCTGGCAATATGTGCAAGGCAGTTTACACAAACAAAAGCTTCTGTAGCTTCATAGAGGGAATGAAACAGCTGAGAAAAACATATCATTACTGAACTTTCAAATAATCTGCTTTGACAGTGTCACAATAGAACACATAACTGGTGATTCCTTATTTATATAGCTCTGCTGATAGAGAATCAGAGTTAATTTCCTAACTAAAGAAAACCACATGCATGTTTTACCACTTCCTGCCTTTTAGAGAAGCCTAAATCTACCTACGATCCCAAGTTTATGAACCAACTTCACTATTTCCTTTGGAAGGTGACAGGAATCCACTAACGATGTTAATGACTACAAAGTTTTAAAAATTGAGACAATTACCCCTTTCAGTCTCTAAACAGGTAATCAGCTGTGAGCGACTTTTCTCAATTTGCTAACAATCAGTAAGTCTTAACTAAACATTTAAAAGCATAAGGACTTCATTTAAAAGTTTAAGTAGAATCAGTATAAAACTTAAATGACACCATCTGTTCTTAGCAGACCACATTCTTAAGTGCTGTGAGCAGAACAAGGATGTACAGCTCATCCAAAAATAGAAAAGTGCATGCTAAAATTAAGAAAATCTCTTGAAATTCAACTCCAGAAATACTCTGAGGCACCTTTTTAATTATTATCTACCAGCAAAAGGCAGTACATTCATAGCGCCTATTGTACGCGTGTCACTTGGAAAGTAATGCCTCCTATTTATTTCCATGGAAACTAAAACAAATACCAAAAGCACAGAAACAACACTTGATAGAAGAAAAATTCAGCTACGAAACACTCTTGTCAACGGGTGCCATTTTTTCCCCATGAAGCAATTCAATCCCACATTTTTGCTTCACACACACTTCCATCCCAGACACCTTTTTGCCAGCAGTTACTTGGCAACACAATGGAATGGAGTATTGGTGGGAAGGTTCAACCTCTACCACTACTGTGCCAACATCCACCTCTGTCTCTGTGGGCCAACATAATAAAGTAGGAGGTATTACTTTTGGAGCAGCCCTCATATATGCCAGTGAAGGGCACAGCAAAAATCCCACTGGGATTGTAGAGCAAGACATAAATATTAATAATGATGTAAGGTAATAAGAAATTATAGTTTAATTTCAACTTGTTCTGTAAATTAGAAAAGGTGTACACAATTTAAATATTTGAGGACTTAGACAATGTTTTAATAAGCTGGCAATGTTTTTTAAAAAGCTACAATGAAAAGAAAGGCGTTAAAACTGAGTATTACCTTAAGAGAAGCACTATTAATTCAATATGCTAGGCATAATTTATCCAAGTTTCATAAACATTTGCCTTCATTCTTAAAAAAATATTGAACAGTTTTCAAGATGATATCATCCTCCTTCTGACGTGACAAGGGGTAAAGAGTTATGTTCACAAAATGAAAACACGTTAAAACTTTGAACATACAAAAATGCTTACACTACCAATGGAAGCCATGCATGTCGGTACTACAGCAGCAACAATGTGAAAAAACATGTGGCATTTCTATAGCACTATGATATGGCGTTTTGAAAAATAACCCTACATAAACCACTGTGAAAACACACTGCAGCATATGTCCCAAATGAAGAACTCAGGAACTCACGTGCCTCCTCTTTTACAGTGAGAACTCACATGCAAGCACCGCAAACCATTCTGCTTCTACTCATTAAGATTTAGTGAAATAAATATGGAAGTCTTAGTTGCAACACCTGCTGTTCCCTTGCTATTTGTCACCCTGGTTAGGCCAAGTCCTCCAATACCCTGAGCACACGCAGAAGAATACTTGAATCCCTTCACCCTGCAGTACCACTTTTTCACGAGTGCTGTCAGATCACACTTTTAAAAGGGGAAAAACAACAATCAATCTCGCTGGAAGCTTGTTAGGAAAACTGACCACTAGGGAATCTAAGCCATTCATCCCTTACCTGAAATCATCATACTAACTGCTTGAACTGAAGGGAGAATTTGCAGCTGATGATAGCAAGCAGTGTCTTTTTCAACCATGTATGAACCCGGCCTGTTCTTTCTGTGTTTTAGCAGGATGTTCTGAGCAGAGTCAACCACATAAATCAGGATTTAGAAGGCTGGAGTGTGAGAGGTGAAGCTTGCCCCACTCCCACTGCATACATTCCTGGGCTGCAAGTGCAGAGCAGCTCCAGCAATGCAGGAGATGAGGCACATTATAAACCTTCACTGTCGCTTTGTCACCCATAAAACTGGTACAAAAACCCAAGTGATTTTCAGCACAGCAGTAGGATACATATCCCAGTTACAACAACTATTATTTCTTCATAAATTGAAAATGATCCGGAGACATTTGCAACCTATCAGTGGTTTGCTTAAGATTTAAGAACCTCTTTATACAGCTAAGGAAATACTGCATTCACACAGGTGCAGCTTTTCAGGAGCATAGTCTTAAACATATGGAACAAAAAATCATTCTATAAATTAATATGCAATGTTACAGTTTTAATACTAACTGACCCCAATCACAGTCTGCAAAGGTTTGGGTTTTTCCAGGTCAGGCCTTTTGAGTTTTCACCTTCATATGCTGGAAAAGTTCCCATACTAAAATTACAGTGAATACAAAAGAGACTTGAGAGAGTATATTTTAAATCACTATCACATCTCCTATCAAAGAGTAATGCACCTAAAATATGTCAACACAAGCACTCAGTACCCATCTAAAAATGCTATCTCTAGACACATCGAGGAAGTTGGAATAGGGAGAGGTTTATTAACCTGAAGTAACCAGCACTGAATTTCCACCCTTCTAGATCTCAAAAGAAGTAAAACTCTCACAGCAATTATTCTCAGAAAACCTGCAGGCTCCACCAGCTCAGCACTGCTGTGCTAAGGAGCCCCAGGCCCAACGCATGGAAGGCAGAAGCAGCAGGGCAGGGAGCTGTACGAGTGAGGCTTCCATGTCCCAGACAGCATCCTTCATCCTGCTGTCCCGCTTACCTGAAAAAGACCAATTTCCTCCCATAGCACCAAAACTTCCTTGCAAATTCACACTTTTCCACTAGCCAGCAAACAACTCCGTGCTCAACTACCATGTTTTTTTGGCAACCATGCTAATCTGTTATTGAACTTGTAGTAGTAATCACACTGAAAATAAAACCACTGTCAGTTCTGTTTTGGAATTAATGTTGACTAATCTATGGTCTGTAGTACAAAAACAAGAGATTTGCCTTGGTTTGCCATTCTGTAACACAGAGACTTCAGAGACTTGGGAACATGAGAAACTAGCACTCAATACGAACAAATCATTTCGTTTCTTGGCTTTCATTTCAGAAATCCCAATATATCAATTGCTACAGGAAAGTATTATGTTCTCATTCAGAAAGAGACAAGAACAAATTTCACACTCATTACCTCATTCTCAGTGCTGATACACTTATATTCTTTATGGATGACAATATTGATTTTACTTCTGTTTTATAGAGAGGAAGACATTTAGGTTACTACTGCCTCATATTTAAAAAGCTTATAAAGAGAGACAAGTGAGAGGTCCCTATCTGGAAACTAATATGGGAAGTAAAATGTGCTGAAATACCTGAATGCAATTATTTAGCTATGATCATGATTAGCTGCTTTTAAATCACAGTAATGAGCTAATAGAGTAGTACTCATGCAGAAGAAGTCAATGGGATTCCTCTTTAAAGCTAATTAAAAGACAATCTTCAAGAAGAGTCGTGGTTTATTTCTATTAGGTCATACAAGCCAGTGAACTGTGCACTTGGAAAAATTCTGCCAGCAAATCTGGGAAGCACCATTCCCATCGTGCCTGTAAAACTACAATAAATCTTGCTTTAAGAAAACCTTTCACTTCAACAAGAGACAGAAAAACATGTTGTTTTGTTTTTAATGTATGAAGAGAAAGAAAATAGGAGAAGTGTAATTAATAATATGTAAAACACACAATGCACTCATGCTGGCTTGCTGCACTAGCAGCGTAGTAAATAAATGCTGAACAAGTGCTAAGTTAGAAAATCACCAACACTATTTCAGTTCTGCTCTTTCTCTGGCCCCAGTGGCCCATCCAGGCTGCTCTGCCAACCAAAAGGAAAATTTTTAGAAAAACAACGTGCAGTTGTTCACAATTTAACAACATTAACTTTACTGAAGCCTATAATGAATTATTTCAGTAATGCTTTCTAATTGACTTGACAGAGAAAAGATTTATGAAAGATTCAAAAAGAAAAGTAGGAGTAAATATCTAAGAAAAGTTATATTGCTATTTTTGGTTTGGGAAAGGGGAAAAAAGGAAAAAAAAGAAAAAAAAAAAGAAAAAAAAAAAAGATGCCCTGAAGGAAAACATTGCTGTAACCAGTGTGTTAGGAGCTATGAGCAGAGTGATGAATGACTATGCTGTGCTGAAAGGGCACATGACAAGAGGATATTGTTCTCACCTGTGGACCTCTACTTCACTCAGATTTAATGAATCATAGTCCTTTCAGTTCACTTACAACTCTCAGCTTCTTTACGCTCGGTACAAGACTTCAACATTTCTGTTCCCAGCATTCGTAGAATTACTGTTGACTGAAGAATTTATTACTCAGTACAGTCGACAGTATGCTGGAAACAGAAGAGATTTAGTCTGTCTTTTCTATACATTCCCAACATCTCATTTTGACTCAGGAAATATTCATCATTTTCTAAAAACGTTCCCCCCGCTCCCAAGCTACAACGTGGCCAAAGAATTGGAGAATAAAACAGTGTTACACAAACACACACTTACTGAAAGGATTTATTTAAAGGTTTTATTATAACTGCATTCAAAAAGTAAAGTGTAAGTTCAGTATAACATTTCTAATGCAAAATTTCCATTTTGGGGTGCAACAAGCACTTTACAAACCCCTTCCTTAAAATGAATTTAATACACTTCTTTCTGCACCTATCAAAGTTACAATACCTTCCTGGACTATTTAATGTTTTGCCTTTCTACTGCACTTGAGAAATAAGCAACTGTCACACACCCAAAAAACTACATGTAGGTGTTTAATGACCCTCAAAAGTTAATTAAAACTAGATTAAGAAGCTCTAATACAGAGTTAATTTAGCTTTCCCTTAGTTTCTAATAAAAGAACTGAATAAGCACTGCACCTTTCATGCAGCAAATATGACACTGCTTTATTTTCAAGTCTAGGCAGCAGTATCGAGCCTATTCTGTGCTACTCACACAGGCAAATCTTTGCTTCCAGGTATTCTCCCGTATTCCAACAGAAAAGTGGCAGCTTTGCACAAACTTGCAGTGTTTTGTACTATTTGTTGCCAGTGGTCACAATTTTTATTACACCAACACTAGAGGTTGCTACAAAAGTTTACATAAGCCGAAGAGATGCTCTGCACTAACATACTCAACAGAAGAATACCAAATAAAGACGGAACAACTATTAGTAATCCTTCTTGCCTGTCACAACAGCTCAACACCAGCAAAGCATACACAAAGCAAGTTTTCCAAATGCCAGTACTGATTCAAGTCGTCTCCTACCTTGTGTTTTAGGATTCACGACTCCTAACACTCCTGACGTTGTTACAGTGCAGTGCAGATAGCACCAGTCTTTTGCATGATGAAAGCCTGCTTTTAGAAGGCCACAGCTTCGTTAAAATTAAAAGGTAAGGTTAAGATTTCAAAAGTTAAACTTTATATCAAAAAAAAATAAAAAATAAAAAATCAGACCAAAACATTTTTGATGTTTCCATGAATTGATATTACAATTATGGCTCAGGTGCTAATACACAACTTTCAGTGATTCTTTCAAATATAATTATTACTTTTTGAATACAAAGTACGCATCATCCATCCTAGGTTGCCAGATGAATCATAATTTCTCCTATTCAGAAACAACACAGTGACATTTGCAAAAATGAGATTCTTGGACACATGCCGGTTCTTACAGTCCAAATCCTCGTAACAGAATCTGACAAACAACCTCTTCTGATTTCTTTTTAAAGCTAATATTCACAAACACTTCTATCTACCTGAGCTTAAAATTTGACGGACTTTTAATTCAAACCATGCTAAACAGTTTGCCCATCACCAAAATAGTATAACTCAAAGACTTTAGATGTCAGTTCACACATTAGAGATGTTATGTATTTTTATACTGCTATTGACCCCTTAAATCAATAATCTGAATTCGGGTCAATTTGAATCACTGCTTTGTCTGTGGGACACTTACAGCATCTGGAATAGCTTTAGTGTTTGAAAAATAAACCTCAAGACAAAAACCATGAGAAGTAAGATCATGCTTAAAGATGACTGCATCACTTAAGCACATTTAATGGCAGGATCAGATATCCTGAACTCAGATTTATCTCCTTTTTCCTTTCCAACATGCTCTAACTGCAAATAGGACTACTTTGATTCAAATCAGACAGACTGATAATGCCAAGGCAATGTTTTTAATACCTCTTCTGTAATTAAATGCCAAAAGCTGAAATGCAATTATACATACACCATTTTTACTTATTGAATCATAGGAGAACTTCCGTACGCTTTTCTGCAACAAAAGGGAACGTGGCAGGACATCACTCATTTTTAGCTTCTGTCTCCACTGAAAAATTCACTAGAGTTTGGGGAAACTGAAGACTGTGCTCTTAATTAATTTTACTACAAAAGAAGCCATATCTGCTGCCTCATTTCCTGTGGACTACAAATTATTATCTCTTTAAAATTACTAAATATGCTAATATTTAAAATCAGTCTTTCTCCAATTAGAAACTCCCCAAAGATTGGAGAATCAAAAACTTTTAAAAAATACTAGTAATTATAATACATACTATTAGATATTCACCTTTAACAGCCATCACACCGGTGTCTTTCCAAAGCACCAAGTGCTCTTAGGCACAACAAAGCTTTCTGCATTCCAAACAAGCAGCACCACAACCCTGTAAACGGATTCAATGCTTTCAGGAGTTTCAACATCGTTCAAGCTGGCATTTGCTGTAGTCAAATTACTACCAACAGTAAAGCTAATGAAACTATCAATATGAGCAATCCAAAACACGCTTTATGAGCAGGCAGGAACCTACCCATGCATGACTGTTATTTTTCCTAATACAAAGTCATTCCAGAGCCTTTGAGCAATTCAGAGATTTAATCGCTGAAACAACTTGCTGCACTTTTATTTCAGAAGGGTGCTGTTTTGAAAAAAATATCTATCAATCTGTGTTCCAAATGAATTTTTTGAGAATGCTCTCGAAAGTAATTACATGTGCCTTCCTAGCATAATTTGGAAATGCTTCCTTATACTCAACTCTTTTCATGTTACTAAACTTGAATAACTGCTCTGTTTTGAAACCACAAAGTTACAGTTCACTACAAAGCATTTAAACAGCTGAACAGCTCAAAAATGTTCTGACCTCTGTATTTTGTTGAGCTGAATAATCTACACGTCTTTTAGGTCTATCCAAATTACATAGTGTATCTAAAAAGACAAGGCTTTGATCCACTTAATCAAAAAGTGAGCAATTAACACTTATCTGAAAGGGTAATCTTTCCTATTTCACTCCATCCTTAAAAAGAGACGATAATCCTGCAATATATTACCATCTCCAATATATGGTTACTAAGTACAATTTATTTTGTTATGTTCAAGTAGCAAGTGCATGAGAAGAGGCTATGACTCTTTATTTATTTGCGGTGGTTTTCTGTTTAAGTAGAGGGAAGGGCTAGACCCAGCCAGCAGAAAGCACAAGCTCTTGGCTTCCGTATTCCAGCTCAGTGGATCTTGCAGGACAGGCAAGGCACAGCCAAGTCTTATGCAGTCACAGAAGAGCACAGCCAGGAGGTGTGACAGAGCACTAACATTTTGGTGCAGCTCAGCCCTCAGCTGGCTCTCTCCATCCTCAGCCAACCTCAAACTGCTGAAGACTTACGGCTGACCTTTGGTTGCACACAAAAGAATAACAGTAGTGACAGCAGAAAAAGACCTTGTTCTCCAAGTTAAATGGAGCTCTGGAAATAAGCTTCCAGGTTATATAGCCAGCTATATCAGTAGATCTTCATGACCATTACAACCTTTCCCACCAATAACATTCTCATTTCCCAGCAGTTGACATCACCACTGTCATCAGAAGCAGAGGATCGCAGTAGATCTGAAATCTGGACTGCAATTTCTTTCTATAAACTGAAGGACACATGTTCACCTCAAATACTTTTTACCTTTAACTCACTCTTGGAAACACCACTGCAATAAAGGATTAATTGTTTGGATGTTTCAATAACTATTTTTTTATTTAAAAATATAACAATTTCATTCTACTGAACACATTCCTCAGTTACCAAAACGCACCCATTTATTTAAACAAAAGAGTAAACACTGTGTTTAAACAGCAAGAACGGATAGCACTGCTGCGCTTGGGTTTAAGAAGAGGCCTACCTTACAGCGAAGCACAGTGTTACGTGCACATCCAAACAATTTAGTGCTAATTTGATGCTGTCCTTGCCAATCTATCACAGCTCAAAACTAATTCTGGCAGCCCATGCACCAGCACAAGGGTGCAGCACACCAGGAGCCCTGCTGCAATCACCACAACCATGGCAGTGCCACATCCCAGGCAGCGCAAGCAGCAATACCTGTGGGAGAAGCAGGAACCACCCGGCTACTGGAAAAACGCATTGAGTTTTACAGGCTATGAGAGCTAGTTATGTGCAGGCTGCACATTGTAAATTCTTTCACTGTTATGGAAATACCTAATTCTGTGTGGCCTTGAGAACTAACCTGATCCTCTTTCAAAGGCCTTTCTTCAGAGTTTCCAACTCTGGCTTTTTCCTGCCATCCTTCCCAGCTTTACCTCTGCAGAGCTGCAGCTGAGCAAGACTGGATGATGAAGTGAGGACAAGAAGGAAGGAGTTTTCCCCAAGTAATGCATTCCATGCATTTTGCTTGGGTAATGGCATTATAGTTTGGGTTTAATTCCCTTTTGCCTCATTTTAAAAAATCAATTCCTAGCTATGTTTCTGCAGAAAAAACTTTCAATGTTTCACTGTCAACTCCCTCAACTCCCATTTCTCCTGAGCACCAAAGGGGAAAACCCTGACTGGTTCCAGTCGAAGCTTTAATGTTTTGTGAATTCCTTCAGCTGCATAATACAAACTTAATATTCTATAAATAGCTTGGGAAAGGAGGGTCCCCAGGTCCCACTACTATTTTATTCTTGATCTCTGTGTTTAAAATGTGAGCAGACAATAAGTTCAGCTGTTTTGTTAATGTCTTCATACACCCTGCCTGTACACCAGATTTCAAACAACTTGAAAGAACAAAACCCAAGAATAGCCCAGTTACATTACATACATCCCTACAAAGAGGTACAAATAGCATCTTAGAAATCTTATCCTCAATTTCAAGCTCTTAATAGCTGATATTTTAAAAGCTAAGATGCCTCACTAACCTCTATGTTCTGAATACACTTTTTTTGCTTCCAGGACAACCTTCCTATTAACCCCAAAGCCAGCTGGAGAATAATGAGTGAGTTTCCCTGCACACTCAATAACTGGTTCTTAAAATCTTGAATTTCAGATGTTCAGTGATTCAATTTTCCAGGTTCCTGATTCTTGACAAACAGCAGTATGTTTGTCCTCCATTTGGGTTATGAAAGAAGAAAGCAACATTAAACTAACAGGCTATGTCCAAACAATAACAAAGGAGTTGTAATTGAAGCTGCATGCTGATCACTTTCACAAAAATCTGAAGAACTCCAAACTTTCATCTGAGTGCCCACTGCCATTTTAACAAAGTAACACTGTATTGAAAAAAAACTTTAAAATGTTTATACATCTAGAACCCTGGTTGGATGAGTTTTCTTACATAGATCTCTGAAAATATTAATTTTCAAGTAAGCGCTGATTTTTTTGTCTGCAGTATTCATAATTGGACATACATGGAGATAAAATGAATTTGTTTTTATTTCAGGTTAATTACTGTTTATCAGCAAATTACTGGTTTGAAAAAAGTTGCTCAGAGATGAAGTCTTCAGACATTAGGATGTCACATCTTGCCTTTAAGTTAAAAAAACAGAAAGAAAGTCACTTGGTTGGCCTACGAAATCCTCTCATTCCACTTCAGACATTAGATTATGTCCACCATGCACCAGGCAAACAGATATTTACAGCTGAATCAACCCTTCCAGTGAACCAACTGTTCTGAAGGTGCAGCAGTCAAACAGGCACTCCTGCAATCAGGGGAGCACACGGCATTGCCACAGGACGATCTTCAACCCATTAAGTCTTGTCCCTCCGATCTACCTGATGTGGCCAGTCTGCCTTCCTCCCAGATGCATAACACCGAGGACAACTGCAGCCACCACCACTCTCTCACTCATTTTCTCAAACAAAAATCTCAAGCTCTGCGCTGACTTGCTAATTGCCTGAGGGCAAAGGCATCGGTTTTACACAAATGACAAAGAATTTCAGGCCACATTCAACAACAGAGGGTCAGCCAGGTGTTGTCCCATACAAGAAAACAATTTTCTGGTTCTGAACTTTAACTTTTGCTCTTGTGTTCTCCCCAGGGATATAGTTTATTTCTTATTGAAGGAAAAAATAATCACAGAACGTAAAAGAAGAAAGTATATAAGCCAATGGAGCTGTGTTAAAACAAAGAGATTATTCTTGGTGATACACAGTAAATGTGAGTCAGGAAACTATTAATTCTTAATAAAAATTTACTATGTACCCTCATATTTCTTTACAAAGTCAGCAGGAAACACGCATTAATCCATAAAGGCCCATAAAGGCATTTCTTTTTACAATATATTTCTGAGGGAGATGAAAAAAATTCTGACAGGTCTATGCATTATTCAGAAAACCACCTTCCTGACACTGAATTATACAAAACCTCTCCTCTACCTCAAACTTCAAAATGGTAAATAAAAATTTACCACTAGGATCCAAAAATATTTTTGACTGATCAGATTGACTTCAGCACTGATATTTTCAGCTAGAGGTTATCACAAAATGCTGCTGGGTATGTGCATATATTTGTACAACAATACACATGCATACACACTGTGCACACATACATATGTTTGAAAAACGTACTTTACTGTCTGTGCAGGAACTATTGCTGTGCAATTACTCTTTTAACATGACAATATTGTAGGAAAGCATATTGGAGGTAGAGCTTGGGATGGCAGACCATCTGCTTCAATACAGAATGCTGAAGGGTCTGTAAGGCAACAGTTTCTTTCATATAAAACTTTATTTGTATGATTAAAGTAGTGACATAGGTATCAAAAAAGTATGGGTTATATTCTTTTTTTTTTTTTTTTTTTTTTTACCCCTGATGTCCAGTGTGGTTTGGTGGAATTGTTGG
>JAOWBP010004313.1:3154876-3249916 GCA_028571105.1 Tragopan temminckii | reverse complement strand
CCCTGTTTTGCTCTCAATTACATTCAAAGATAAGGTTCTAGAAGGGTGTGTGTTCCACTGAGAGAACTTAGAGGCAATAATCTTCTCAAATTTTGTTTCAGAATCTTGGCTAAAACACAAAGATATCTTAGGATGTCTTTTCTGGGATTGAAGATGGAGGATATTCCATTGCAGTAGAGATCAGATCACCCCATGCAATTTAATAAAAATCTTTAATAAATTACACCCTACTTAAGAAAAAAAAGGGATAAAAATGTATTTTTATGTGATGTGCATACTCATCACACATCAAGTTGGTGGATGGCAAAGGGAGCTTAGTCTAAGTTAACACTCCACATTAAGCTGCCTGAGCAGCTAATAGGAAATGGTTCTTGTGCTCTCCTGCTCTTCAAAGCAGCAGCATCTCAAACGTGTTTACTGGTTCTAAGTTTAATTGCCCATCTGTATGTGCCGAATTTGGCACAGCAGGGAAGACAAAACAGTGACAAGATTGTACTGAAATATTCCAGGCGACCAGGAGAACACGAAGCTCTGAGGCTGGGCAGGCTCACTCAGCTCTGCTGCTCACCAGCCTGATGTCTCATTCCTTGTGAAGCTGTAAGATTTCCATTAATACCAGAATTCCTACTTGCAATATAACAAACATGTACCAAAGGAAAACATTTGAGGTATCTCTGCCTTGACTCTTGTAAGAGTTCTAACACAGGTCACCAGCTACTTCAGCCTCTGCTCCCCTGGAAGATTTTGCAAAGCAGTGACTCAGGTTTCTCCTCAGCAGTGGGTAGAGATCTTCAGTTCAGACATTACTTGATAAAATAACAGCAGAATTTCACATAAAAGAAATCATGAACTTAAAAGAATTGCACTGAACTTGCAAGAAAAAAAAAATAAAAGCAGCACTGATTAATTTAGCAGCAGACAGCAATGCTCCAGCACCACAGAAGTATTCAGTGGGCACATATTTTTGGGAGCTGCGTGGGGGTGGAATCAGGTACAGCCCTAAAGTTTGTGCTTGGGGGTTTTTTGTTGTTGTTGTTTTTGTTGGTTTTTTTTTTTTTTTTAACAAGTTCATGTAAAGTAAAAAAACCAAAAACTGCATGCAACAAATGAAAAACAAATATTCCCAAATCCACAGATAAATTAATCTAAAATGCAGCAGCAAAACCAACAACAGCAAAATACAGAAAGGTTCAGGAAGTATTTCCCGTACATAAATACCTCAGTGTGAAACAAGACAAAAGATATCTCCAGACTTAGCTTCCACAGAATTAGCCCAGAGAAAAGTAATTACTACTTTGATGGCATCACTTAAAATTAATAAAAAATGAAAACATTCACATCCCATATCTTATCAGCTGTAGACAATTACTCGGAGCAAAGATAACGAGGACTCCAAACAAAGCCCATTTTTATGCAGTGATATACATACATATTTTAAATACAGATCTGCAAGCTAGTTCATTTTAAAACTGCAGACATCATGGCCATTAGCAGCGTCTCTGCAGCAGTGCTTCCCTCTTCTACTCTCATTACCTGGCTTCAGATGTTTAACAGGAGAGTTTCACAGTGCTGAATCTCACTGCTGCCAGTGAACCACTTGCTGCCCAGTTGCCTCAGTCCAAAGGAAAGAAGGAAGCAAATCAACCGAATCATGCAGCTCTGAAGGCCATTGGCACTCAGCCTAGCATAGCTGAAGGACCACCACCAATCCATAAAGCATTTATGCATATCATATCGTGCACAACAAAATAGGAATTTTATCAAAGGTCTGCTTGGAGTTTAGCACCCAGGTCATCAGTTTTGGGACTGTGGTAATGCAATTCCTTGGACTATTAGGAAAACCAAAACTTTAGAGTGGAGCGGGAGGCTTTCCTGCCACACAGCGTCTGTGTACTTGTCCACACGTTACAGGTTAGACCAAGAAAGCCTTCTCCCTGCACCCTACAGGCTGGTGTTGGGTTTTGGGACGCCGGCCTGAGAAGCTGCATGTATCCCCAGAGCACAGCAGTCAGCCAGTTAGCTTCCTGACGGGCAGAACCAGCAGCTCCTCCAGCAGCTCTGTGACAAAGTCAGGATGAGGCTTCCTGGGCACTGATGTCGGTCATGCGGAACTGAACGGATCCGTTTCCGAGGAAGGGAAGGGATGGAAGTATTAGGTCAGATGCAGCAGGAAAGAAGGCTTTGCTTTTAATTTCTCATTCCAGCAAATGCTCATTCTGGCACCACTAACATATTTCATGTTTTAATTCTTTTTAATCAACTATGGATCAGTTCACCGATGCATCTAAATTTCGCAACCCACAGATGAATACCACGTTGGGTCTGATAACCAGTAACGATCATGAGGTACATAAACTATAATTATTCAACAGCCATTGAACTGCCCTTAGGGTACAATGTTTGGGAGGTCTAGCTAGCAGTGCAGAACAAATATGCAAACTCGTAATTCATACCCTGCTTCACTAACCGTTGAACTGCACTGATAATGAAACAAACTTAGCATACCTGCATTCATATCTCAACAAATGTGATTTCCAATTAACAAACAGAATTTACATTAAATAATACCAATATACAATAATACAAATATATAAATACAAATATATTTAAAAACCCACGTTATAAATACTCTTGTTATTTATCCCTCTGTCTGCAGATGGTATTTTAAAGGTTTATCAAGTACTTGAACTCTCCAAGCTAATACAATCTATGTGGAAAAAAAATTAAAATATCAGTAGCTCATACTTCTAAACGCAAAGGGAGGAAAGCAGGAGAATTTCACAGAACCATAGCCCTGACAGGCTGCATTCCTGCCTGAAAGCACACACCTGTGCCACTGCTCTGCAGCTCAAGAGATGCTCAGTGCAGAAAAGGTCAAGAGGCAAGCCTGACACACACAGGAACATGGGAGGTAAACCAGAAAGCAAAGAGCCACTTCTCCAGGGTTGCAGATTTTCTAAATTCATGGCATACTCAGTCATCAGTAAGGCCTAGAATACGGCCCAGACGACAGAATGAGTCAGTGCAGATAGCATTCTTCCTTTACAGATCTCTGATTTATAAACTCAACTTAGCACCTCCAGAAGAAAATAAAAACCCTGCTACTGCCCAGGGAGAACACAAAAAGAACTGGAAAGATGTTATGAAGTATAGCTTACTATTTCACTTTACCACCACTACGTTTACGCTAGGCCATTTCTAAGTACAATTACTTATTTTCAACAACATTCAGCAATGATTAGCACCTTTGCAAAAGAACTGTCACTCAGTCTATGGCTAACTTTTCACTGTTGTTTCTGAAGGACAGATTGTTGGTTTTTTTTTTTTTTTTTTACAGCATCACCTTATTTATTTAAGCCAGCTACCAACAACTCCTCTGGCAGTACTGCCGTTTAAATCTTGTCAAGCTGAAACAATTCTATTATACTTTCAAGCAGCCTAAGAAACTATGAAATAGCAGGAATATCCACGATGCAGACTTTTTAAATTATGAAAAATAAAGCTATCTGTCATCTAGATAAGTAATTGAACTGACAATACCACAGAGAGCATCAGAGCTATAAAGGCAGTGCTTGGAGTAAAGCTCATGTGTGGGAGCAGCTACCTGCTCAGTGCAAACAATGAAATGACAAGCATTGAGAGAGATCCTGGATTCAATTTCCCATCCTACCATTTTGTTAGAAAGAAAAAAAATGTTTTTTTTTCTTTCTTTCTTTTTTTTTCCTACAGGTCTCTGACAGCAGGAAGCTCAAAATCCTTCCTTAGGAGTCCAACGGAAACCAAAGACCCTCACAATCCACAGGCACATGCCCAAAAACAGTCTCTTGAGTTCCTGGTTCACTACTAAAGAGTACGTTGCCAAAGAACTGCTAACTTCTAAAGACTATTCCCTGACTTTGTAGCAAATAAATCTTCCTAGGGTCCACAACTGTGACAATGAGAATATACAAATATATCTGAACCATTAATGAAATCTGTACAAATGCTCTCCCCCTTCCTCCCCATCTCGCTAATAAATGGGAGGGGAAGACCGCAATGTAGTCACTGCCGTGCTATCCTTCTTTACTTCATTTTTTTTCAGGAAAAACAAACTCTCATGCCATCCCACTTCTAACTACTTCCTTTGAGGCTTATGAGGCTATTTGCACAGGGTGGAGTGGCTGCTGTATTTTGCTTTCTTCTTCAAATGGAAGGCTCAAAAGTAAACTGTGCAATTCCAGGACAGCCCAGATGCACACATACTAGCTCCTTTTCTGCAGAAGTGAGCTCTGAGCAGGTTTATTTTAGAAGGGAGCGCTAAGTTACCCCAACAAATGACATTTCATATACTTTTTGCTGAACCAGTTTAGTTCTGACAGACGTAAACAGAAGAAGAAAGATGAGGGAAAAGGCAAAGTTTTCTACCATAAGCCCATGTGCACAGCCTTCAGAACTGGATACAACCAACACTTGAGCATTTTTATGACATTTCAGAGTAAATGACACACTTCGTAACTTGCCACATAACTTGTTTCTTCAACATCCTCTTCCAAAATAAAACTAACCTTACTATAGAATGCTACACTGTGCTTAATTCAGCTATTATACATGCTGCTTTTCATTGCCATTATCCATTTTGCAGCCTTTAACACCCAGCTTGTTGAATTACTTTTCCATACGGTAAGAGTTTGACTTCAGCATTGTGAAGGCTCTATGAGGGAAACAATAAATAATTACAAAGACTCTTACCCATTATTTTAGTTTCCAAAAGTAAAGTGACAAAGAAATAATTGACTACTAAATTTGGTTACATTTTTTTCATCCTTTGCACAAAATGAAATTAAAAAAACCATTAAGCTTCAAGCATGTATTAAATAAAGATGATATTGGACTAAAAGTGTCCTGTACACAGATTTAATCTCTGCAGGTAAATACAAATATCTGCTAAAATTTTCAATTGTACAAGGGCTGCTCTGAAAGTAATGCTTCCTATTTTATGCAAACCCCCAGTGTCAGAGGTGGATGTTGGCGTGATAGTGGTAGAGGCTGAACCTTCTCACCAATATTCCATTATACTGTGTTGCCATGTGACAGATGGCTGCAGAGGAGCAGTCTGACAATGGTGTGTGATATGGAAGAGCGGATGAAGCAAAAACATGGAATTGAATCCCTCACGTGGAAGAAATGGTATCCACTGACATTCATCAGTGCCTGGTTTGGGGATTGGGCATAAGTGCTCCACGTTTATGGAGACCATGTGGATGTGAGCACAGTGAGGCAGTGAGTGCTGTGTTCCAGCAGTTGTAAGAGCAGGTCAGATTTCTGTGGGCATGGCATGCAGGCTTTTGTTTACTACTGGCAAAAAAGCATAGCTAATGGTGATGACTACGTTGAAAAATGACGTTTTGTCGTTGAGAAACAAATAGTGTTATTGTGCTCTTTTTTTCTGTTCTATTTTCCATGTAAACATATCGGAGGCATTACTTTTGGAGTGACCTACATATCTAGCTCTCCTAGAAGGGGCAGGCTTGTTCAACAGTGATAGTATTTCTCAGTGAATTAGCTACCAAGTTTGGTATACACACAAACTTAGTGCTTTCTTTCAGAGACCAATAATCAAGCAAGCTAACTGCTATTCACAATAGTCAACAGCTACAAGAAGATAAATACAGAAAAATTGTCTGAAAAATATTCTGTTTTCTACAAATACAGAAAAGTCACCTGTAGGAACTCTGTTCTTTTTGGTAACTTGCCTACTGTGTTTTTAGGTGAAGATTTGTTTCACCAAATACACATAAACAGCTGTCCCAAAGTCCATAAATTACTTTCCTCAAGTGAATTGAGAGGATTAGATCCCAGTCTAAGCAATTAGTGCACTACCAAAATCAGCCACCTGCTCTGACACTTCTGTCTCCAAATCATGTCTTGTTCTAGCTAAGAGCAGCCACTTGAAGTCTTCTTGTCTGATCCTCATGGACAGTCTGCTTCATAGCTGCTATTTCTCTGTACTCACAATTTTATTTATTTTCATCTTTCAACCTGTAGGCCAAATTTATCCTGTTTCTGCAAGAAGCCTACAATACAGCAATGTCCATTGCCAAAACATTTTTTTCAAAACATCTATTTTTCCTAACTTTACACTCAATTGAATACAGTAGTTTTGAAAACTGAAATTGAACTTTCACTGTACTTGCAGTCTACAGAGGAGAAATGGTGAAAACTAAGAAAAAGCAGAAAGGAGATGAAAAAACAGAAATTCTGGAAAAAAAAAACATCCCAACTCCAACTACTATGAAATACAACATGTCTCAGAAAGTGGTGCAAGCATGTCTAGAAAAGATGTGATATTCTCTCTCCTTCCTCTTGTGTTCCTTCAGTGAAAGTTCTCTGGACTATTGTGGGCAATCTGTCTCCTCCAGCAGATGCATTTTCTTCCTAGAAACCAAACTACCCGTACCTACATAACACAGTGCATCATTAGACAAAACATAGACCCCCACAAACCTCTCCAGGAATTCACTTTAAAAAAAAAATCTTTGCCTGCACAGAATATTAAATGCAATCTGAAGCTAGACCAAGGCAATATTAAATCCCCAAAGGTTTTACCAATGGGTTATTAAAAACAATAAACTAAAGAAGTTCTACAGTTGCTAATTCCCTCTATAAGGAATTAAGTACAAAGCTCAGAATCTTGGTTCTGCCATTCAAAAGCTCCAGACTCATCCATACATGTGGGAAGTCTGTTCAAAATGGGGACAGCAGTCAACAGCTTTGCTGTGGGAGCACAGCAGAGCTCTCACTCTGAACACAGCACAGAGTTTTACAGCAAGACAGAACTGTAATCGATGCTGAATGCAATTCACACACATTACCAACACGCAGTTTGCCTGTGTGCAAGGGAAAATTCTTGATTCTGAGACTTCAAATATTCCTCATGAACATCTGCCTTAAACTGCTTGAAGACAGACAGTCAATCAACATTTTGTTAATTTCTTGATCTCTGTTTTCTCAACAGGAACATGAAGATCAGCCATAACAAAGTTATTAAAGAATGGCTGTTCATATCAGACTTGCATTTTGACTTCGTTTTTCCAGAGATCTCTACGTGGCTATAAGTGACTTAAATCAAAGAGTTTTCTTTTAATTTCAGAAGTTAGGCCCTTCAGCTCCATTCCAAAATCTACAAGCCAACAAATTGTTCCTTCACTCCGAGAGGATTTGGGTTCAAAGTTTTCTTACAGTTCTTATAACAAATGAGAAAGGAAATCCCATAACTGAATACTCTGTCCTATGATAAATTTCTTTTTTATTACTTCAGGAGGCAAAAAAAAAAAAAAAAAAAAAAAATGGAGTGCTGAATGCTAGCTGGACAAGCTCAGCACTGGAGTCAAGTGAAGCAAAATAGCACATGTGGAAAATGAACACATCCTAGCAATCTGTCAAAAAGAACGTAGAGTGGCTTGCCACAGGCACTCAGAAGGGCTGCTGCAGGTAAGCAGGCAGCCTGCCTGGGCTTAGCTCTGGGCCTGCTGCAAACAACTGGCCATTGAAGGAAGGCTGCTCTGCAAAGCTCAGCCCAAGAGACTGGCTACTTCTCAAACCACAACCCGTAACAACTGCTTGGAAGGAGAGCTTACAAACGAGTAGAAAATAAGTTAGATTTCATGAGAAGCATCCATTTTGCTTTCTCAAAATGATCACTCAGGCTCAGCACTACAGCTCATCATAACATCAATGTACAGTTTGGAGATGTTCTACAGAGCACTTCACCTTGCTGTTGCTCTCCCAAAGCCGATGACATTACAGCCTGATGTATTCATCTTTCCTATTCTGACAACTTCAATAAAGCTACTTATATTCTGTATCTCTCTCTAAACTCTCTCTCATCTCTTTCTCAAAATATTGTAACAAAATTGTTGGCTATATCAAATGCTTCAGTTGGCGTAAGGAGCATATATCACAAAGTTCAGCGGGTAGTTATCGCAGGTTCATTTAATGAGATCTACACAAAATGCCAATTTCTTTTCTTTTTTGCATCGAGTCTTTTGCTGATTTGTTAGGGTACAGAACACAGTAATTCACAAAAGGGACACAACCACAAGGACAACAAAATGCATAAAGAATATAAATTGTTTGAAATTAATACTATAAAATTTGAAATATCTACCAATATGAAACAATCTGTACATTCTGTAACATATTTTCAATATATTCACCAAATTCTGAGCAATTACAGAATCCAAAAATAAGGAGAGATTGATAAGCTGTGCAATCATTCATACTCTTACTTCTCTTTTAAGTATTCATTCATTTACTTTTATACTTTAAATTTATATTCATAGTCAGAAATGCATCGCTGTCCTCATCATGCAATGCTATGTTCTCAGGACTTCTCTATTTCGGCAGCAGAATATAGACTTTCTCCTCTTTATACCTATAAATCATTTTAAGCATCTCTGGCTCCAGTGTTGGCTACAGTATGATCAAGAAGTACAGCGACTGAAGATTATTCCTCTTTTTGCAACAGCAGCAAGAAAGATGTCAGAAATCTTTCACTGGAAGATATTTTTCACTTCCTACTCTGTGCACTCTCTTGCTAAGAAGAAATTTTTGGGAGGAAATCTGAGTTTTACCACATCCGGGGATGCATATGTATTTGACGTTGTTTAGAAGAGCACAGCATTCATCTTCTGCCAGAGCTTAAGATCTCATGTCGTATTTAAGGGAAATGTGAAATTGCATTTTAAAAGATGGCTAGAACGTACAGTGAAAGTTTCTTTCTCCAAATTATATCCTTGATATACCAGAAATAGACTTTGCCTCTAACTACTCTTGCTTGGTGACTGAACAATAAAAGGAACAAACTATCAGTGTTTGCAGGCGTTTTTCTATGTGTGGTTTCTGATTGTAGGCAGCTTGGTTGTTTGCCTAACCACCTGGAAAGGACACTAAAAACAAATGAACATCTCCCAGATGTACAGAGATGCAAAGCCCTGATTAAGTCACTGACATGACAACTGGCAACCACAGCCGCTGGCACTCTTCAAAAGAGTGATATGGCAATTTTCCAGCCAAGTTCTCCCAATTAAGCAGTCAGGGGAACATCATCCACCCTAAAATGCCAGGGCTAAAATAAGTGGCTAAAACACGTGGAAAGCTTATTTCACTAGGCTAGCAGCATCTTCATTCTGCACCTCTGAGCACACATTTAGCTTCTAACTCACTCCCTATCCGTGCAACAGGCATTACAGTAAACCAGGTTCATCAGGAAGGGGACAAGGAGCCTGTAACAGCAATGCGGAGGTGTATTGTAAATGCTCTCATCATTCTCCCAGAGAAAATGGTGTTAAGTTTTGCAAGAGCCATTTAATGTTTTGGATTTTTTTTTCCCTAAAACTGCTGCAGAATTTGTCCTTTTTCAATTTTGCAACTCAAGATTAACTATTCCTGTGTTTTCCAGGATCATGTAGGCATTGGCAGGGGGCACATGAGGAATAACTATCACTTGGCTACACAACAACATAGACTAGGTGGCTGTTCAAAATCCTTCAGGCAGTTCTTCAGCATTCTCTATCGGTGTTCATAACAGCACTGAGCTAAACTTCTGATTTTCTCAGTGAAGAATCCAAGCAACTGGTGAAGTAAGCAGTTCAGTTACAGAGAGGACAACTTCACATGGACTACAGCATTAAGTAAAGTATTTAGTGTTTTTACATTACATAGCACTGGAAAAAAATTCTTACAAGAAACAGCTGCCTCCTTCCACTTAATAAACAAAATTCATTTAAAAAGTCTGGGTTGCATAATAGTTATACAAACTGAAGAATCATTTTTATCAAAAGCAGAAGGATGAAACACTTGAAGAATCCTTGCTGTAAGGGAAAGCAAGCTCACTGAACTAAGCAGTGCTCAGCACAAGCAAGCCAGGCTGCAGCTCAGGTGCTCTTTCTTCTTGTAGCAGCTAGCTGCGACATTTTAGATGGTGTGCCTGATTTCACGTGCCCTACTAGCATACACTGACCAACACAAATCAACTGTGCAACCTGCTATAGGGAACCTGCTTCAGCAGGAGGCTGGACTCTATCTCCAGAGGTCCCTTCCAACCTCCGCGATTCTGTGAGACGCAGGCTACAAACTATGTCAACACATACTATATTGTATTTTACATCTTTCAAATAGAACTTCTAAAAATAACATGAGTAATCCATAAGGTACAGTGAGCTAGTTAACACATCACATGGCCAAGTCACAAAAGGAGAAAGCATCTCTGACTTTCAGTGTCACAGAACACAGCAGAGGTGGAAAAAGCAAGAACAAGTAAAAAGTCGATAGCAGCCTTCTGTTGAGCCAGTTTCTTCTCTTTCTTGATGAACCATTACATTATCTATTTTACAAAATAAAAGAAGTCATCATTTTAATACACCACATTTTTGCAGTGCTACACTTGTGTCTATCTGCAGAACCTTTGACATATTCAAAAGTGATTTTAGGCAAATAAAATAAAATAGTTATATTACTTACTGAAACAACCACACCATGACCCCTGAATAAGCCCTTCAAACCAGGAGCCAACTATCATTTTCCATGTCAGCAAATTGCCCCAACAGCAAAGGAGACATCTCTCACAGCAGTCAGGCACTGCATCCACTGTTTGTTGAAGGACATTGGCTGTAAGTAACTACTGTAAGGAATGGCCTAGTTAGACACAGGACAGAGATTCCAGCAAGTGAAATGCTTTCATTAAGCACATGTTACGCACACAGTATTGAAGAAATTTGTCCCTTACTAAAGAATCCCTGAAAAATCAGAAGCTCCCTGGAGAGCGGAACTCTGATTACAACAGATCAATACTTAATGCTTTTCATCAATCATTCACAAATAGCTCAAGTTCTTCACCCTTTGGTGAGGGAGGCAGAAGGACGAGAAATAACAGAATGAGGGATTTTTAGATGTGCAAACACAATTGGAGAGGAAGGCAAACTTGGTATTTTATTAGAACATTACTGAGCGTAAGACTTTGTAGACTGCAGCTATTCATCAGCCTGAATTGGCATTTGTCAAATCAGAATACTCTTCATATTGCTTTTAACATTTGTTTTATTATGATTAAAACTATACAGTTAGTTCCTTGGAGGACTTAAGTACCCAGACGCATCTTGGAATATGCCATATATTGAGCATCAGAGCTTCTGACATCTCTTCTGCATTGTCAGATGCTGACATCTAACCAAAGCAAATATGGATGTAACATCTATTCCAAATATAAAAATCCACCAGTGCAGAGTAAAAGAAGAATATGTGAAATGTTCATACTAGAACTTAAATAAGTGGGAGAATTGTACTCTGAAACTAACTCAGCACCTCACAGAACTTCGTACTTCTCCTAAAGCCTGCTCTTTCCCAGAGAAATCCTTCAGTTAGCTGATTCTTTCCAACACGTGCATCAGTTTCCTTATTTAGATTTCATGTTCTTGTGGAACAACCTCAAAGACTTATGAAGCAACTCAGGAAGAATGTATATCAGAATAGCAGTTTATATGCAAATATCTAAACTAGGAAGATATAAATTTTGATTAGAAAGTGAAAATACTAAAATGACTTCTACAAAGATCACTCTTGCAGCAGTGCTCATCAGAAGTCCTAATTAACAGCTAGATGTAGGTACCAAAACATCGCAGAATAATAGACTTAAGTATAGCTGTGAAATAAAAAGGATGTTTATTTTGTAGTTTCTTAAATTCTACATTTATATTTGTCATTTATAAAGCCTATTGATGCTGTCAAGTATTAATCTTCAGCAGGTACTTGGGACTCCATTCTACATGCCATGTAACTGAATTCCAGCTGGCTTTTCAATTTTCATAGAACTTGGTATTTGTGTATTAAAATACGGTCAATTCCTGACAGGTAGTATGCAGTAAGGAATTCACACTGATGCATGAAATATAGACTGGAGCTGGTTTAAGGCACAGCATAAGTGAACCTTCTGCCAGATATTACTTACCAAGAACACTGCCTGTTTTGATTGCCTTGGCTATGACGTAGGCTAACTGATTTTGGCATCAGCAACCAAATGCAACAGCCATTAAATTACAAAACAAATCAATTAATAGAAATCAGATTGGATTAGATTTATCCCAGGCATTTTCACGAACATTTGATTTCAGTTAGCGATACGTCACTTTACTCGAGTTAGAAATAAATTTCATACCATTTACATAAATTTTCCTCTTAAAAACAGATCTGTCTTTTAAACATCGAAGTTGAAAAGATGCCTTCAACAAGTAGGGGATTTTTGGCACCAATCATGCTGAGATCTGATTGGAGAATTTTCTATTAACTAATTAGTGGCATATCCTATTTTCCTATGGATTTACAGCTTTTGATTAGGCTGGTTGGGGAGCGATCTGAAAAACAGCACTACATCTGAAGTTTGTTTTTCAGGGGGCTAGACTGTTACTCATTTTCAGATATAGATTCTCTTAAATAGAATATAAAACGAAGGCTGACGTAAGTATAAATTTGTGTACGCTTGAGTTCTATGACACGCTTTGATTACAAAGTGGAGGTCTAACCCCACAATCTGCCCTGCTGAACTCAGACTGCCTATTTTATGCTCTTTACCTGGTTATTATTTCAACCACTAAAATTAAAATAAAATTGCTTTGAAGTTTGGTGTAGTACTTTGAAAGCTTTTTCTTTTCAGACTCAAATCTCAAGAACACAAAACCCATCTTTACTAAGTAATTTTGCAAAATGTAAGGGTCAATCTGAATGTTTCATTGTCCATTTTGGCAAATATTTCATAATTTCTAAAGATTATCTGGGATATTCTCATGAAATTTTGTAGATTATCCTAACTTAAGATGAACAAGACAAATTTAGAGAAATTTAAGGCTATGAGAGTTCACATAAGCATGCAATTAACACAGCAAGCCATGCATCTGAGGGATCAAATTAATAGCCAATGCATCAAAGCAGAATAAATTAGTACCTGCAAATTAATAGCTTTTTCTAATATTAATCACAAAGCCAAATGAGAAGTGCACTTTTTCTTATTATTATTTTTTTTTTTTAAATAAGAAAAATAGAAAAAAGAAAGTATCCTCTGACTGTATAATCCTCATGAGGCTTCCAGGCCACAGAATGTAGGATAACTGCATTCCTCCCATACCAATCCCTTGCTTGAAGAAATCAGGACTGGAATCAGTTTCTGAAACTCATTTAACAGACCTGCTTTCTCCTTTGTTGAAAGAATAGATTAAAATTCAAAGAAACTTGCACATGTGAAAAACAATGAATGTTTCTAATTAATCAATCACTCCCTCAAAAAGTTTTAATCTCTTCCTATTTTTAAAATAGTTCTTTAGCTTTTCTAGATGTTAAACTATGATAATTTCACATGCAGAAACTAAAACTTCATTTTAGAATTCATTAACTATTCAAGAGCTCACAGTGATTTAGCTGAAAAAGCATAAATGAAAACAAATTAAATGCAACTCAAAGACAGAAATTTCAATTCCAGAAATCCAGGTGAAGTTTGCTCTTATCAGTTACAAGGGAAAAGCATCATTCCCCCATACTATTTAGGGAAAAATACATTGTAAAGTTCTGTGGTGGAAAGAAATTCCATCCAGCAAATGATTTCAATATTTTGAAATGAACCTTTGTTTAAGCAGAAATGAAACCTATATGTTTTGAAACCTTCCAAAATCCTAAAATAGAAGTACATTTAAATGAAACAACCCTTCAAGAGCACCAGCATTTAAAAGCAAACAACCATCCAAACAGCACTTAGCTGATAAGAATGTCAAAACATGGCCATGTGGTGATACTGAAGTGTCCATCATCAACATTCCTTTCTGAAGGAGAAAAATGTTGGTGAAACAAAGCCCATTACATCAAGTATTTCATTTTGCCTTATCTGACAAATTGGTCTAAGTACAGTTATTATCCATTCATTCATAGCACTTATTTCCAAATTTAATTGATGTCTGATGTTAAAACTGCTCTGCATTTTAACAAACATTAAAGGAATCAAAAGTAGCTCACAGTACCTGGGAGTGATTTAGATGTATATGTGCACGTCCTCACTCCCTTTTTCAAAGGTGTCTGTAAATACGTAAGGAAGAGCACATGTACTTTATTGTCTACGTAGAAAAATACCTGCTGGTGTATGTAAGCAACTTGCTTAGTCATTTGAGATTAAAGGCTGTACATGAGCAAAGCACCAGCCCATCCTGACACCTGTATGAAATACCGTCCGGTACTTAAATAGCACAGATTCAACTAAAGAGAATATGAAAATTAATTTACCCACTTAAACATAGTTAATAGATCTACTCCTTGTGTACCCATCTCTTAAACCGCTGTTGCTCACGTTTGTTTCTACATGAGCAGTCACATAGTGCTCTTTTCAGCCTGGAGAGCTCACTGATGAAGTACTTGCATCAATTAAGATTACCTAAAACCACTTTTGCTCTCACACATATGAAAATCTGCATTTCCAATTTCTTTCAACTTAAATCCCTAGAGGAAAAAAAATCTGCTTTGAATATTACTTTATATAGCCAGTATACCAAATTTTTCAATAAACATATTTTAGAAATTCCCTACATATTCATTCCTTCAAATACATGATGTTTAATTGGCCAGAACTACAGAAGGTAGTTATTCTGAGAAGCTCCTGCTCCTATGTTCTTATAGTTGGACTTTTTTTTGTTGGTGCTGTCATCTCTTGCTACACCTGGTAACTGCTCTCCTTGCAACATGCCCACTTGCTCTCACAGATGAAGAAATTCCTCCTGCCACTGAAGGGCATCCCCTGATCATTTCACACTCCATTGAAACAAACCAAGTCAAACTGGAGATCACAACCACGGAACAAGGCAAATCCCGCTGGACTTAATCTTGCTGTTCCACTGCTTCAAGACTTTGTAGCATACAACTCTGCACTTGCACAGCCAACTGTGAAACTCCACTGTAAACTCCATGGTCACAGAGGAAGTAGTGGTGCTACTGTTAAATGTAGCAAAACCACATTGTAAGCACACAGTGCAGGAAGCCCTGCTGCGTTGCTCCTGCCCATGCATCACAGCTCAGCTCTGCTGGGTGGGCAGTGCTAACATCACAGAAATGAGAAAACAAAAAGAAGGGCTGCAGTTTTCTCACTCTTAAGCCAGCATCATAAGAAATCGCATCCTTGGACACAATTCAATCAGCCAATAAGTAAAACTGAAGGATCTCAAGGAACTGAATCTCTGAACTTCTGTTCTATGACTTGCATGCTTCCTATCCATGCTGCGCACAGGCTGATTCCACAAGGATTTCCCAAGCAAGTAAGCCACAGCTTTGTTTTGAAGGTAGTTTTATATTACAGGATGTAAAACTCCTTGGAAGAAAACATTTTATTTCGTAACCATGTGAACCACATGTTCATGTGCGGAGAACTCATTCTAAATATACATTCCTTGAAATGTAAAAATAGCTAACTGTATTCACCATTTAAGTGCAGAGGTTGTGAGGCAACTGAAATGAAACAGTTCCTCATCACATCACACCCAAAATACACAGCTGTGTGCACAGATCCAAAATTTGAAGGCACCTCTTGTAGAGACCACTGCACAAGTTCTACAGAAGTCACCTAAGCAACCCAAACCAGCAGGCTCCAAATTCTTCACCTGAGAGCACATTAAGGAGCCCAAATAAAGAACTGATCAACCTGATGCAGTTCCTGTTTGTGTTTTTTTGTTGTTGTTATTCTTACATATTTGTTAATAAATACTGCTTACTTTTTGTAAAACAGTAACAGCCTACCTAACATTACAGAAATACTTATATAATATTATATATATATTGCCCCATACTTAGAATTGCGTTAGTGCCACATTTTATCCTAATGAGGAACTAAAGCATCCTTTTCTTTGGCTCAATGACCAATCTCAGTCACACCTCACCTGAGCAAACCCAACATGATTCAAATCAGCTTTCCCACTGCCTCATCACTGATGACATTCGAAACCGTGCCTAGCACCACAGTGTCTGTGAATACCTTAAATATATCACTAGCAGATTCAAAGGAAGGTGCAATAGCTGCAAAAGCAGATGGTGTAAAAGGTCTGGCCAGTTGGATAAAAGCCCAGGTTTTCATACCTTAAAATCAATTGAAAGCTGGAGCAAAATGAATCCAGCAGCAATCTGAATATGTCCAGATTCTCACTTCAGCATACTTTTTGCATGAGCAACCTTTCCTCACAGTCTGGAACTGTGCTTAACAAGATAAATGAAGAAAGCATGTTGCCATGTAAAGAAAGTAAAACCAGAATCTACCATATTACCTGCTGACTGGTATATAAAACACAAAAAGAAAAAAAAAAAAAAAGGAAAGATGTAAAGCCACACGGAAGGCAATATTCCCAAGAACTGTCACTGTTAAAACCATGGCAGATAACATTATCAAAGGAATTTTCCAGCAGAGCAATGTCTGTCCTCCTACAGTCCGAACCTTGGATTTGTGTTTTCTCCCACCACGTTACAGCCAGAAGCCTCGAATGAACATCAAGAGGAAGCGGAGACCACTTGAGAAAGCCCTCATGACCTTAAATATTATTATAAACATCAGTGCTCATCATTTGAGACGCAAGCATACAGCAGGGTTCCTTAGTGTATGTCAGTACACCAAAATATCTAACAGGAAGAGTTTCTCAATTGAATGAAAGAACGCAGAAATTGAACTTATTTTTATGATATTTCTTAACAACTGCACTGGGATCGATATCTAGTTATCTATTTTGGTATAAACACCACTGCCTTCAAAAAAAAAAAAAAGGAGTTTTGAAATACGCACATATAAGCATATTACACCAAAGACATTCTCAGCACTGATCACTCCTATCTCAAACACTAGCTACGGACATTGTGTTACTTCTTCCGTTTGACCCAGAAGAGAAACAGGTATATAACCATCTCATATAGTAAAAGGCTAAAAGGCTGCTAATGAACTTCTCATCAATGTGAACTTGTTTACAGCACCCAGAACCAACTATTTAACATAGAACAGCCCTGTGGCGAAGCATGGTACAATTAAGTGTTCAGCATTACAGTTAATTGTCAACACTTGCCTGCCTGCTTTCACACAGTGGCTATAAACACACTGCATACTCTGAGACTTTAGTGGATCATCTAGAAAAGAAGTGATACACTTTTCCTCCTCTTGAAGCCTAACTAGATGCAACTTTTCTTTTAATACTACAAATCAACCACAGCTCTTGACAGGATCCTGGAAAGTGTTGATCACTGCTTTCAGATAAAATAAGTGATAATGGTTTTATTTGTCAGATGATTGAAGCAAACTTAGTCCCATAAAGAGAGTGGGCATTGTTTCTGGCATAAATACCTGCCTGTAAAATAAGGGTTGGGCCAGACTTCATTGTAGCTCTTTCAGTAACGGAAGACATACCCTGTTCACAGATGACATGGAAGTCTCCAAGATCTTGCTGTTTCATGCATCTGTCTCTGACTCTGGCATAAGCTTACTTTTCCTGGCTGATAAAACATTTAACTGAGCCTGAGGTAGATTAGGGTTCAGTTAAGTGGGATCCAACTAAATTTTAAGGGCATGGCATACACATAAATTGAAACGAATATACTTAATAGTACCTTAGGCACTATAAAATCACAAAGCATTCAGACACTGAACAGCACTCTCTTGAGAGATGACCATTTTCACAGAAGGTTAGATTTATACCGTTAGGTTTCATATCTCCTATTTAGCATCATCTGAGCTTTTAAGTCAGCCTGAAATATGTACTTCTTCACAGGCAACTGTCTTCACACAAAATATTCTCTGAATTCTATTCCTATATTTGATATTGTTAGTTACAGTTGCCTGGCACATTAACAGCATAATCTTAATCATCCAAAGACCTCTGTATCACTGTACATTTTTATAACTAGCATTTCTAACGTCACTTAAACTTCAGTTTTCTCACTCAATGCAGTATTCTTAAGTTTCTGAAACTCAAGACAACATAAAAATACATTGAAAGAACATATCTTACATTTCACATTAACACTTTGGAAATTAGGTATTTGAATGATACCAAAGAGTTTTAGTTGACACTCCCAGCCATGTAAAGAAAGGGTAGTTGACTTTTAGAAGTGGAAGCAAGAAAAGCACTAGTATGCCTTGCAGTTTACATATTCTCTGAACCAGCACAAGCTGTATTCATGTCATTGGTAAATTCAAACAACAAGCAAAAAAATAAACACTATTTGGTTCACAAAAACTATTTCCTAGCCAGAAAAAAAAAAAAAAAAGATAATATTTCCTTGCAAATCTCCAAACTAATTAAAAAAATAGAATTAGGAAAAAAAAAAAAAAATCAGCTCCAGTTGGACAAGTCAGACCTCTAAATTGACCTTTTGTAACTTTGCTTCTTTGTTCCAGCATGCTATTTTCTCTCACCACTTTAAATCTGGCCATTGGACTAGGTGCCCTTGTGCCTGCTTGGCACAAAGTTGTGCCATTCTGCCTGGGATCACAGCAAATTTCCAGACAGTAACGATGACATCTGATGAAGCTCCAAGCAAGTGAGGCATGAAAGTATGGTAAAACAGAGACAGTTCCACCTTCTACATAATTTTTATTCTTCCATTGAGTGACTTGATCCTTCACCTTTTCTGACCTTCCAAACAAAGTTCTCCCTAGCCTACAGCATCAAGAATTTTGTTCCTTCGACTCCCACCTCTTCCATGAGTTTATCGGCCACTCAAATTTCCTATGGGGTCTAATATTTATGGGTCTAATATGGGCCCAGTACTACATCATACCACACAATTTTAAATTTAAGCACCAGATTCTGTTACTAAAATGTGTAACCTACACATTCCTGATATTATAATAACGCATATAGCTACTTACTTAAAATTCTTCTACTGAAATAAGTATGTTGTTTTTTTTTTTTTTCCTTCTAGCCAAACCAATTACATTTAGGATTTCTCACAACTGTTGGAAATACGCTAAGATTCTTATCAATTTGAGTATATCTGAAGAACATGATTTTATTTTTAAATTAAGGAAGAGTCACTGCAAAAGCACATCTATAAGATCTTCCTACATTCTACCAAATAGTTTGAAAAACCATTCACAGAAAAAAAAACAACTATATTTTTCAGAAACTTAGTTTCTTTTTAAATTGCTGGAAATGTCGGAAGGCTCTGTCAGGAAGCCTTATTTTAAAATCAACTTCAGAACTGAGATATGCTGTGCATAAAAGAAATACTCTACATTCAACACTTATTATTATTATTATACACAGAAACACTTACTACTCTCTATCAACAAACTCAGTGCTCTTCCATAACTTCCATATCTCTTAAGTACTGTAGTATCTTTCATTGATTTTTGTAATAGTAATTGAAATCTCTAACATAGGAAAGTTACAATACCTCTTGGTCGAGATTCAGATCTGAGAACTGTGTAGGCACTTCGGTACTTTTTCCTTAGAAATAAATAATGTATAAACATCTTATCTCCAGAGTGAACTTCATTCTCTGCTAGCCCCCTTTCAACACGAGGCACTGAATTGTTACATTTCTACATTTTAAGGATATTGGTTTTCAAGAGTACTTTCATTCTACACCAAACTCCTCATCAACTGCAGACTGCAGCTCCAGGAAATGTAATTACTGAACTGCCTTGTATGTTTTGTAACTTGAACTGAAGAGCTCTAGTGATCTATATTCCCCCTATCCAATCTTCAGCACAAGAAAACCTTCTAATTGAAGCCACAAAAAAAAAAAAAGAAAAAAAGCGAGCCCTCTTATTAAAAGTAGGCCACACAACAGAATAAGGACATAGATGCCATATTTGATTATTGTTACAGAATTCTGTTTTAAAATGTTATAGCTTTGAGGTGAGTCATTATTTATACTTAATAGACCCCAGAAATTCATAAATCCCCAAAAGAGAATCTTAATAATTCAGTAAACTTGTGCTGTTTTCCAGTTAGTCAATATTTCTCTCATTATTTCCCATTCTCCTTAACATAAGAAGATTGTCCATATTCGGATCACTAAGTTAAACTTAATTATATTAACTAACTACTCTTAAGGGGTTTAGTAAGCTAGCACATAGCACTAGTAGGGAGCATTATGAAGGCAATTGCACACAATGTTTCTAACTGAATGCAATTATAGCTAAATAACTGTCATTATTTAAAGGAAAAAGTCCATTACAAATTGTGCAGCTACTGCAATGCTCAGGGCAATCAATATACTATGCTTCAACCATGCAAATGCGTAGTTGCCTGTGAAATACCACCTAAATGGACATTAAAGTTTTGCCTTGATCTTAGCACGTGTCCTCTGGCCTTTCACCATCCACAGGAAAACAGGCCAAGTCAAGAAGCAGGGCTATGAAGTCAAGTTTCATGCCTGCAGGCGCCTTGCTGACTTTACAAATTCCTTAATAGTTGAATGTCTACTTTTTGCAGAAGGTACATTTCAATTCAAAATCCAGCTCTGCAGGAACCATTTTCACTTTTCAGCTTTTCCCACAATTTAACGTGTATCTGCAACATAGCTATGTCAATCCACTACTCTCTAAGCACTTCCCAACCAGCTTTCTGGAATAACCACGTCACTCTGGGTGGCTAACTACAGGTAAGGTTCCCCTTAGCTATAGCTGCATTTCTTGACACATTCAATACGTAACACAAACACATCTATTCAAACATCAGTGCCTTTTGACATTCCACATTCACAAACACAACAATATCTAAAAGACCTCTTGATGTTTGCTGCTGCCAATTTTGTGTTGCACAATTAATAACTGTCAAAAGAATTTCAGTCTAGTCAAAGTACAAAAAGGCTTCAAGATCTTTTACACTCATGTCCAATGAGTGAAAAACATACAAGAGAGCAGCTCAGCATAAAGATCACTGTGCATCACATTGAGATGTTGTAATCAATGCGTGTTACAAATTAAACTTATGCCCATAATTACTTCACACTGTTTTTGCAGCCACTCTACATTTCAGGTTATTCTCTAACTTGCTATAGCCTAATGAAAACAGACTTTCAGCATTAGCGCATTCCAGGCTTCTCACTTTTGGGAGCACAATCTTCCTCCCAAAATGTAAAAGATCTTGAGTCCATAAAAAGATAAGGCTTAAAAAACACTCAACCACTTTATATACTCCAAAGAGCACGGTTTTGACACAATATGGTACAGACTTCAAACTATGATTGGCCTAAGTAGTCAGTAACACGATATAGAGATTATTTTAGTTGGCAATCAATTACATCATGAATACTTTATTTTCTTCAGATTCCACAGTTAGACAAGAAGAAAAGTTAACTCTGTAGCTCTGGCAAGAAAAAAAATAATCTTGTTTTTTTGCTTCTGCCTCAGAGCAAAGAATAATTAGAATGATTTTGAATATAAGAGCTTACGCAAAAGCTTCTCTCTGAAATAGAACTCTTAAAAGAGAATAATATGCTTCAACTTCTATGCAAATGGCAGATACTGTTTTCATTTCTTTGCAACCAATAGGAACATCCTACAGCAGCAGCTATAATGAGAACAGCTACTTTTTAAGGCATCATCTTGCAACTAAAAAGGCATTGATATATTGAACGACAACCAAATAAGGCTTGTGATGCTGTGACAATTTCATTATTTAATGCACAAACAAGAGGGCTGATCAGACCAACAGCTCAGTCCCCATTCTGTGTGTTCATCACATTGCGCCACTTGGAAAAAAGAAAGTCCATCTCCCTGCAGGTTCAAACAACAGAAACCTGGAGCAATGCTGTTTTCTTGTGAACATCAGTTTTGGACTTTCTTTGACACTGATCCAAAACAATCACAACATGAAAACAAAATATAACTCCTTAAATGGCAGAGTGACAGACCAAATGAGAAATTAGACACTTCTTTTGCTTACCTAATTTGCATGATACTTCATATGTTAGCTTATCTGTACGGCATAAAAACAGGATTACACTGAAAAAACAAGTTGCACATCTCATGCTAACCTGAAGAAACACCGACATATACTCTCTCATCATTTGTCACCCATAAATTTAATATCAGCTCGAAGCTAGAGAGCATCAGTAGGTTTTTAAGCACCAGTATCTAGCTAAAAGCACGTTTATAATCTAATTAGCTTCACAATCACGCAACAAAAAATAATTGTTTTCATATAATTATGCATGGGAGTTATCAAACATGCAAGAGAATCTGTGACAGCTCCAAAAACCATGCACCACCAGCCAGAAAAGCAAAGTGAGGTCAGGCAAGACTCACCTCCCTGCCAAGATTATGACCATACTGTAAAATGATTCCAGGTACAAACAGAGTACACGTGCCACACAGATCTCCAGATACATTTTGCAGCCTTATTCTAGCTAAAACATTTAATCTAGAGTTTAATATTGCAAAAGAAAATGAAGCATAAAAACAAAGATTAAGAGCTTTAATCTTATGAAAGACTTTTGAGGGAATGAATTACCACACTTGAAATAGTACGTAACACCTTACATTATAAAAGCCTGAACTTGTCTCCTACTTATCTGCTTACATTTTGACACTCTTAAGTGTGCTATGCGTTTCATTTAGTAAGTTGACTTGTTTATTGTTTTTGACTATGTCAACTTTTTGCTTTAAAGATACTTCATTTGAGTCTTAAAGAAAAGGTACCAAGAAATAATACCTGTCTAATGACAGAACTGCACAAAGCTGCCTTTAGCAGAGCCCTGTTACGCCTCTTGTCACAGACCCAAGTATGTTGCTGTCTCTGCGTGGGCTGTAAGCTCTGAGTGTGCCATGCACCAGAACCACAGATATTTTGAGAGAAAGTTGCTGGATCACAGCAGTTACCTGGAGAAATGAAAAAAAATCTCAGTGATACCTTCTATTTTGTAGCCTTAAAAAAAATCCATTAACAAAACCACGTTGGCACAGTTGTGTCCCGGCTCAAGTTGTACCGCCCAGCAGCACTCACCCCTTAGCTGCAGGCTGCCAGGGCAAATCAGGCCCAGAGCCACCATCTGCAGGAGATCCCTGCCAGGGCAAGATCCAACGGGCAATGCCAGAGCTACCAGCGTCCAGCTTTAATAAATCATGCCTTGCAACTTTTAGCTTGAGCAATTGGTGATGCTTTTTTATGCAAGACAGCACACTGTATCTCACTGCTTTATGTATCTCACTGCTTTAGGTGCCAAAGTCATGGGAGGTTTTGCAGGTGCAGCAATCCTTTGCTGGCAGTCTGCTCCATTCAGTCTCACCTATCCCTGCTTTAGATAA
This sequence comes from Tragopan temminckii, assembly GCA_028571105.1. Lineage (NCBI taxonomy): Eukaryota > Metazoa > Chordata > Aves > Galliformes > Phasianidae > Tragopan > Tragopan temminckii. The sequence goes on along the minus strand of JAOWBP010004313.1, from coordinate 3,226,626 downwards.
GGGCTTCAACTCATACATTTACCATTTAACCAAATGATTCATCCAGACTTTTCAACTTGAAAACACAAGCACAATTTAGAACAAAAATAAAAGTGATAGCTGGGAGGAAGGGAGCATTTGTTGGCTTGTTTTAACTGCCTATGGATTCAGATATATGCAATAGTTGCTGGAAAACAGTAGCATCAGTTAAACCACGGTTTCCATGGAGAACAAAAAAGGTCAAATCACAATTTCTTGGAAAGAATTCAATTCTGCATTAGTAAAGACTGACACACTTCAAAAATTTAGAAAAACTGACATCTATGTCAATTGTTTACATGGCTGAAGTGCAACTTGAAGGCAACATCTCAGGTGAAATCTGTCATAGAAATTATAAATAAGAAGTTGGCATGATAAACCCGGTGAAAAATAGCTAAACAAAACAGAGCTGCATCTCATGTCATCACAAGGTGAGGTGTTCACACAATTTAATTTCTGTAATTAAATGTCAGATTACAAAAAGCAAGAATACAATTAGTTCAGCACAATTTAATGCTATTCATATGGAACCAGAGCCTTGTGTACTCACCAAACAATTTGTACTGAAACAACACAAGCTGTTCAAACAAACTGACATTTTATTTCCTACTTATAATGGACCTTTATCTTCAGTTTCTGAGGCACAATGTTTATTATGAATACAGAAGTTTTTCAGACTTCAGTTTACTTCGGGAAGGAAGAATGTGGAAAATACCTGAGCAGCTTATCACAAAATATTCACTGCAAATTTAATTGGGTAACCATATAATTCTTGAGACTGAAAAGAGATTCAGGCGTAATTGCATACACAAGTGGAAAATACATGACATATCTGCTGACCTCAATATTGTTCCAAAAAATTCCTAATAAAACATCATTTCCCTCAAGGTACTCAAACACCAAATGCGTTTTTAATAGCTATGTCAAAAAAATTTCTTACCAATACTTGTAATTAATAGGAAGTACTTAAATAAACAACTTCGTGTTCATGTATATAGTAACAATGATCTCGAAATTTATCAATATCTAAAATCCTTACTCAAGGAAAACAAATCCAAAACCAACAAAAGCATCAAGTCTTCAGAGAAAAGATTCAGAGAAGAAAAACCCCACACCCAAACTTGTAGATCCATCCCTATAGAAAATATATTTAGTTAATTATTGCAAAATATGACCAAGTTAACACTCGGTTTTAACTTTACTCAGAGCATTTCTGTGTTAGAATACATTCCCAAGCTTGCATTGATCCTACTGTAAAAAAAAAAAAAAAAAAAAAAAGGGGGGGGGAACCAACCTTACTCTTCACAGCCAGAGCAAGTAATCCTCATTTTGTGCATTTACCACTAAGTATGTTCAGAATCTGAAGCATGTTACTGCCTAGTCTTAATCTCATTCAAGGAAAGATTAACCTTTCTTGACTTTTCACCACAGAATCAACTCCTGAGAATTACAAGGTGAGGACAGACACATGACGCTCATCCTGTGTCACTGAAGTACAACTCCAATTATTCTCACATCATCTGTTTCAGACTATATATAAGCTATTAACAAGAGAATTTTTTTGCAGCTCAGTTTTCTAATTAGAAAATATCAAAGAATCTGTCAGAACAGTGCATAAGAAAACGTTTGAGTACAGGTCAGATAGGAATGGTTTGAACTTTACAGTGAGGGGAAAATGCACAAACACTCTTGCAGCTAACTAATAAAGCAAAACTTGGTTAAAAGACTAGAAAAACTAAAGATACATCTATAGAAAATGAACAACACTGACAGTGGACATGGCTTAGGTCAAATCAAGAATAATGCGGTTCCCCTCCAAAATGATTCTCAAAGGTGCCACTTGAAATTGAGCTTTCTATCTGATCAGTACTTAGGTCCCATACATATTCATATATCCTGAGTCACCCTCAAAGGCTCTTTGCTTGCCCACTTTACAACTGAGGGTTCCTGTTGCTCTGTTTTACTGACATCTATGTGGTGGAGAGGGGAGAAGAGTGTTGATAGCCTGAAACTTGCTACACCAGCATCTTCATCAAAAAGAATCCTTCCAGAAATGCAGTAACAGTTCACGCATGGGTGTCAAACCTTTGAATTTACAAGAAACCCACCATCACCAAAGAGGAGCATTACTAAGAGGCACCAATGGTCAGGCCGCAAAACTGTGTGCCACCAGTGAGTGAGCTCGGGTGATCTCACACCAGGGAGGAACTGGTAAGCCATGTACTGCTAACTGCCCGGGAGCCAGCTTCTTCCTTGTGCTCACAGTTTCTCCTCTACACCAACCGCTGCAGCAGCGCAACACTGGATAGCGTGGATCATAAGCACCAGAGCTGTGCAAAAATAATTGTTAAGACACCTCTTCTTTAGAGCTGCACATAATATTTGCAGGCTGAAGAGATTAAGATACATATCCATATGCTTAAAAGTGGCTTTGTGATGACCAGTGAAAAATGCCTGAACACACACACGCAAAGTAAAGTAACCATTTCTGTTTTGGACTCCTTCTCTGCCAAATACTTTCTTAAGCTAATATTGATATTCTAACCACAGCTCAAATTCTCTGCCTGAAGTAAATATGCCTTTATAGTGGATTGCTTTTCCTGGACGTTTGCCACTCCAGACATTATCCCTCATTAACGACAGAAACGGGACTAGCCCTTGTCAAGATGCTGCTAAGAATACACATAATACACATTATGTTTTTTTCTTTCTTCTTTTTTGAATATAAAACATGGAAAGCATTAACTTATTGAAGTATACACAGAAAATATTCATCTGCTAATTAAACACATTAATCTTTTTGAACAATTACTTCTCAGCTCCAGAGATTCTTCTTTTTTCAAGTATTTTTCTTACACGTCCTTGAATTCAGATTATTTCATCTCTTCAGAACTACCAAGATGATCTTGTCAGACTATCGTCTGATACGCCATGTAACAGTGAGTAAAATGCATCGTACCACTGATTTTCACAACACTAAGCAAAGTGACTTGTTTCTTGCACATTATCAAGACTTCAGTTACCATTTCTGAATAATTCCAAATTTCCCTCACCCTAACTTCAAGACTACAGCAGTGCCCCTCTGTCAACGCTGTCCAACAGTAGGGGGTTGGAACAGATGATCTTCAACAGTCTTTTCCAACCAAAAGCATTCTATGATTCAATGTACAGCACTGATGGTACCTTCATATACAGACTGCCTCTGGAACTCTAGCACTTTTCTTCTTAATTCAAGCATTTTCTTTAAAACCTTATACATGAAACCTGATTTGCCTATACTATAGATATAGCTAAGTTAAAAACAAACGTTTTGTTTTTTTTTTTTTAAAAAAAAAAGCTTTTATTTCATTTTCTATAACAAGAGTTTGCCAGCTTTACTCGCTGCATTCAAACTGTGATGCCAATGTAATCATTTCATCTCCAGTAATACATATTTTAAGAAAACTTTCAAATATAATCACAACTCATCTGAAGTGAAACCTTCACAAGGCATCAGCAAAGAAAATCAAAGAGGTCATGGCTACAAGCAAGTCATGCTGTTGCCAAGACAATCACAACAGCTTTTTGTAAAACTTGAAGGGCCATTTTTCTTCTGTAGCTGTTGTTATGCAGTAGCATTAGAAAGCCTAAAAGTGAATACCATTTTTTCCTTTGGAGAATCCAGTACAGTACCTAATCCTTAAAAACTGTAAGTATGTAGAAGTTAATGAGTTTGATATAATTTCTTTAAAGAAAATCTGTCACATATTTCAGATAACTCTATAGTTTTCAATTCATCCACAGAAGGAATTCCTGTGGCAAACATTAAAAATACGCAAATCTTAAAAAGCATACTCTGAACTCCAGATAGTAGACAAACTCTTCTTCCAGTTCTGCTGCGTCTCTGATACAGAGGCAAGACCACTCAGTGGTGTTCGTTGTAATTATTTGTTATTCATCTTTTCTATTTGGATGATATCTGTGGAGCTTTTGGAGTGTGTCCAGAAGAAGGCCCCAAGGATGATCAGAGGGCTGGAGCACCTGTCCTATGAAGAGAGGCTAAGGGAACTGGACTTGTTCAGTCTGGGGAAGAGAAGGCTCCAAGGAGACCTGATAGTAATGTTCCAATACTTAAAGAGAGCTTATATACAAGAGGGAAATCAACTTCTTATGTGTGAAGATAGTGATAGGATAAGGGGAAATGTGTTTAAACTAAAATAGAGGAGATTTAGATTAGATGTCAAGGAGAAGTTTTTCACTAAGAGGGTGGTGAGGAGCTGGCATAGGCTGCCAGAACAGCTGTGGATGTGCTGGTCCTGGAGGTGTTCAAGGTCCAGTTGGATGGGGCCCTCTGCAGCCTGACCTAGTGCTCGAACCAGCAGTTGGCAACCCTGCCTGTGGCATGGAGTGTAGAAATAGATGATCATAGAAATTTCCTCAAACCCAGGCCATTCTATGATTGTGTCAAGAAGCGTACATAACATGGCAAGAAAGCTTAACTATCATGCACTGCGTAATAGTTTAAGAGATGCCAAGGGAGATCTCAGAACTGTTTTTGTGTTAAAAGAGCAATTGATTTTAGGGTAGGCTTATTCTCAAACTGTCAGTATGTTGATGGCCAAGTGTTTCTTAGGTTTCCCCATCCCTAAAATGGAGAAGAAATGCAAAAAGGGCACCGTATTCCTGCACTCTGTTGACTTACTGTTACTAGTTTCTCTTCCCTTTTCTCTCCTCCTCTGAGAAATAAAGTTTTCACAGAAGTTTTAGTTAGTCATAAAGATCAGAAAAAAATATCCTTTTGAAGCACTCCTCCCCACACCCCTAAGGCTGTATTTGAATAGTTTTTTACTGATGTAGGTAGTTTAGTTCAACTAAACTGCTGAACAGAGTTTGTAGTTGGCAAAATTCACATCCAGGAGTTTCACAATGTTTGCAAGAATTTGCAGTGTTTACAAGAAATCATGAACACTGAATTTCCATTCAGTTTAAAACTTCATCAAGAATCATAATTTTTTATTGTTAGTTGCATGGCTCTCTGAAAACACATGCATCCTCTCTTGTTCGTTTCCAAAGACTTCTATCAGACACTGAAAAACAAACTAGTGCACAGATTCTTAAAGGTATTCAGAAATTGCAGCATCCATAACTATAACAGATGAGATTGAAAAAATGTTAGTTCAGTGTATGCAGCATGGGGCCCAGACGAGAGAGTCATGCAGAAATTATTTTCCATTACGGGTTTGTTTTTTTTGTTGTAGTTCTAGTTGTTTTTATTTTTAATCTTGTTTTGTTTTCTAAAATTGATTGCAGTAAACAAAACAGGTTAAGACTAGTCACTTCCAAGCTCCTTCTGATCTACTTCCAGGGACTATTGAGAACAGCCTTATTTCAAATAGGATGGGAATAACATAATCCAAGTCACTCATTCATCATTTTCTCCTTCTATTTTTGCTTCCTTGTACTCTTTTATGAATAACCTATAGAGAAGTGGAAAAAAATCTCACTACTGTTTTTGTTCACTCCATTAGAATTTAAATTTCCAAGATACCAAATGACAGTATTATATTCACAGTTCCCTGAGCAAAGAAAAGGCAGTTTTTAATTGCAACTAATCATGCACAAGTGCAGAATCTCACTTAATTTAACAAGCAGCTGAGCAACAGTTTGAAACCTGGAAATGGCTTAAATACAAGTCCCATTCAGAACAGCAGAGAGCTGGAACTTCCACAACACAGAAAAAAAATGTCATTATGCAATTTGCAGCCATAAGCAAGCACCATTTCTACATATCTAACCTTCCTCTACTCTATGCTGTGTTTCTGAACTGGGATACCTGAAAATCTGAGTCTGTACCCTAGAAACGTCAAATATGGAGCCGTAACTTATATACTTATACTTTGCAAAAGCATGAATTGATTTAGCCGTAAAGACGAGGGCTAGAACCAGATCCTGAAGTACAAGGTAGTTTTAGTAAGAAGTCTATCAAGCACCAAAAAAAAAAAAAAAAAGGACTGTATAAGGACTGTATTAACAGAGGATACTATTCGTGAAACGTAAAGAAAAAGAAGAAAAATAACAAAAATTAGTCTTCAGTTGAATTAGAAAAACACTTACAAACAATAATAAGTCTATTGACCAGTGCTACCTATTTCCTTAAATGCAAGAGTCTGTCTCACTGACAGCCAAATTGCCCTTACAAGGGGACTTTCAGCTGTGACCTATTATTCATGGGTTTGTCCCAGTTAGTGTCAGTTCATGAATTTCACTGGTAACTTGTATGAAAAGAAGATTTTTCACTATGGCTGAACGGACTCCAAAATCTTCTGGCATATCTGAAAATTCATCTTCTGATTGCATTTATGAAATTTTCTAATGATTGCAGTTGCAGAAACAAAGACAAGTGGCTTCACATACGTAAGATTTTACAATGTAAAAATTAGCAGTTACTCACAATTCAGATCTGTCGTACAATGTAGATATATATATTTTTAAACCAAACAGTAAATTCAAGGGGGAAAAAAACATAACATTAAACACGGTTTGCTGAAGCAGTTATACACTAGAAATTGTTCTTCCTGCTCCAGTGATTTATCCAAGGGCAAGGAAGCTTATACATCAAGAACTAATGTAAATTGAACACAATCAACTAAAGTGGTTAGTTTTCATTTCATCTTGTGTGAGGTTACACAGAAAGGTCCCAATCTCCTTAATGGGACTCGGGTGCATAGCTAAGTACACTTGCAACTAAAACTCTGGCTAGAAGCTGATATAGCAACAAAGAGCAAAGTGAATGCCTCTCACAAAGAAAATAAACACAGAGTCAGGAAGAAAAAAGGCCCAGAGGAACTAGTTGCTAATTACAGTAAATTAAACAATGAATAATGAAAAAATGAAAAATTCACCAATAAGACTAAACCTGCCTACAGGTTTAGTGCAGGTAATACAAGTTTTGAAGATGCAAAGGAACCCAAAAGCCTATCACAGTTAAACACACCACATGTTTGTAACTGCTATCAGAAACAAAATAGCAGAGCAATTTTTCCACGCCACCCGCTCCATCCCCTCTACATTTTCATTCTGTCCGTTAGAGGATTTAGAATCTTTTTCAACTTTGAACATCAGAAGTCACATCCAGCATCATCTCTGTTTGCTGTGGAGAAGAGCTGACAATATTAAGCTGCTGAGCCCTCTGACATTTCTGGTAAATGATTGAGCAACATGGCAATTTAAAAAATTTATTATTATTATTATTTTTTTTTACTACCACAATATCTGCAAAAGCCTCAAACAAGAAGCAGGAGAAATCTTCCATGGCAAAAGAGATCTAAGTATTTAGATAATAGCACCTGCTGCTGACAGCCAAAACAGCTCCATAACTGTAGAAAGTACCTATTTTTAAGCCAAGAATATTTAGCTTAGCAGGTATTATTTTACTAACTCTTTTCAACTATTCTTGTTTACATATTACATCTTTGTGAATTCAGATCTACTGCATTTGATGCTTATTTATTCCAGATTCTCTTATTTCTTCAACTTGAAAGAAGGTTTCTGATGTCCGCATGCTGTAGTCTCTAAGCTGTGGCACGTTGTTGATTAGAAATGTATGTCAGTACCCTGTGAAACAGCAATTAGACAAGCAGCTGTAGTTACTACCTGCCAAAAGAAACAGCACGCACTGATTCTGATCAGCCACCCATTTTAGCAAAGGTGTTCAGGCTGAAACATCAGGACAACTTCACCAATGCCAACTCAGATTTCACGACTATTCTTTTTCCCCATCTCCTCCAAAACGTGTAGAGAAGGAACAAAGCACAGCCTGTCCTTAAGCAGGCTGCAGCACACCACGATACAAAGCATGGGTACCACATCACCATCCAAACAAATTCCCTTTTTTACTTGTGAAAGATTTGCATGACATCAAAAGGTGGCAGAAGTGGGAGCTTTTGCACAGGGAAGGAAGGCAGAGAACTAAGCGCTACCAAGAAGTCGCCTAGGCACGACTGTTTTTCTGCTCTCTATTATCAGTAAAAGTTTATGCATCTTCACACACAAAATAATTACATTTAATCAAACGCTTCTGCCCTAAGGTTATAATTATCATTGATTCACTCTGAGCTGCTAAATTAGTAGTCCTGTAACGAGGCAGTTTTTCAATTAGAAATTGTCAATCTGTAAGACAAAGGTAAGGCTAACTTAGCAGTTAGAAGGAATCGGCTTTTAACTTCAGTTTGTACTTCAGAAGAAAAGCCTGCAAAATATTTATTCTTCTAAATTTTCAGATATAGGCAAATATAACAGATGGTTACCTGCCTAAGTACATATAAGAAAACTGTTTGGGTTATTCAGTCAACTGAATTTAAGAAAGAAAAAAAAGAAGGAAATACATCAGTTTCCAACATCAAGCATTCAGAATATTTACATTACACAGCTCCATGTCTCCAGTCACCTCTCAGGAACGGTCATTAACACTGTTCTCCACACTACCCCCGGATGCCACTGTTTTACACTCATCTCTGCACTTCTTTGCTGGCTTTGAACACTGGCCATTTTTCTGCACAACTGTAAGCATTTGTTTAACCCTTAGTAGGACAAGATAATTCATCCCCACTGCTCAGCTGACACAGGAGGAGGAAAGATTTCATTGCCTATAAGCACTTGCAGGAATATTTTGATTTTACACAATTGGTATAGTTCTATTGGCATTCTTACCATTTCAATTTCAGCACAAATAAAATCACAAATAAAATGGATTAGCTATTTTTAAAAGGGCATGTATGCTAAAAAGCAGAATGGAAGAGTCACTACTGACCATAGACATCCCTCTGATACTTCAGCAAACAAGAGAGAAGATGAAGAATTAGGCTTTAAAGTCTGTCTGCTTCTGGGGGATAAAGAAAAAACAAAGAGCTCTGTGCTCTTCCCTATTCAAAGATGGACTGAAATCCTTCTACATCTCACCTTCACTAATGGCTAATAAATCCACTAATAAATCCATCCCGAGGTAAAGCGGATGAGCAGTCCTCTGACTATAATGACTAAGCATAACAGAACTGTCAGCTCATCTCCTTTTTAAGCTTTTTATTTTACTCCTTTTTTTTTTTTTCTTTCTGTAGCAAGCTAATAGTTTATTCTATCAGTGCAGTCTGCATCTAAAACTGCAGTGATTCCCAATGTAGCCTTCTGCTGGATGCAGTTACATTAAAAAAAATATTTGAAAAGTCAGACTAAGCAAGTAACATTCTATATAGAATCAGTTCAACAGATCTATATATTTTCCTGTATAATTAATATGTTCTGCACGTACAAAGGAAAATGGTAAGGTCACAGACTGCTTAAAAATTAAGCAGTGAAAATGAAAGCTGCACACTCTCCAAAAGCCAGGGGTGAGATACTACAGAACAAATGTCACCATGAGACCACTGTAAGCTGCCTGCACAATGTCAAAATACTATGGTCTGTGTGATGTGAATGCAAGCATAACATGAAAAAGCATGCCCAACCTGAAATAGTGTATCTGTATACCTGAAATAGCATTTCTCTATATTAACATTGAAAGCATAATTGTAATAATTGTTTTTAAATCAGGCATGCTTCTTTCGTATATTATTAAACCTATCTTCTATTGTACTTGCACTGTATGCACTGCATTGCAAAAATGTACTAAGATAAATATGAATTGATTTTCAAAGCATAAAATCTTTCAAATAGATCAACATAAGAGGTAATGGGTTACAGCAATAAAATCAAATTGAGACTTAATAGAGACACTGGAGTAATTCCCAACACTTAATCAACAATCTTATTAAAAATGTATTGCAAATGTTTCTTACATAAAGCAGATCATCTTATGGGACTTGATATTATTCTATTCAGTTCTTTGCAAATGTTTATTATCATTACAAGTTTCCTGCTTCTCTGAAAACAAGACTAAAACCTTAAGTACTTCTCACTACAAGATTTAAGTAATGCCCTAAATGTCAAAGGTAAACACAAATTTATCCCATTGAGAATTCCTACCTGGAATAATCCAGTTCACTTCACTCTCTATGCCAAGTGCCACTCAGTCTTTAATTCACATGAATATTTTCTACGTTCAGTTTGTGTCTTGATGTAAAAGCTGCAGACTTCTCTTATTTCAACATTCTCAGTCCTCGTTCTGGGGAGAGTTAATCGCCAGAGAGAAAACTCTGCTTTGGACTTCGTGGGGAGAGCTGAGAGCCATCTGATTGCTAAGTTCTCCTGCTCTTGTCTGCCAGATTCCTACCATTGGCTCTCCCCATGTGCTGGCTGCACTTGGCTGGAGCTTGGATTTGCCAACCTGCGCTGTTCTGCTGCAGTGACAAGGCAGAAACCACAGCCAGCAACTCAGACAAGTGTGCCCTAAAGAATAAGGTGTCAAACAAGAAACAGTAAACAAACCAGTCCCAAAAAAATCAAGAAGAGGTTAAAACAATTAAAGGTATGAAAAAAATTTACCTAGTGCATTCCATTTAAAGAAGAACACTCAACTCCCTGGCTAAGAAGGTGTCCAGCACTTTAGAAGAACATAATGGTGCAAACCACAACCACGGTCACTATTACTTGGGTCTCCATGCTCATTCCACAGTGCTGAGATGAGTTCTGTTCCTCTGATCTCAAAACAGAAGGCGACTCCAGCCTCCTTCCAAATTTTAAGTTCCTTCTGTGATATTGTTGGTTTGTGGTTTGGTGGTTTCTCTCTTGGGGTGGCATGGGGATGGGTGGAATATTTTTCTTTTCATCTTCACTATTCGTGCATTTCCTTAAAGCCATACATGCAAAAAAGTTCCCATGGCTTGTAGCAACTACTATTGAAAATTAATTATCTTTAGCACATTATATGTGGAAGTAGATCATGAAATGCAACAATGTGCTTTACATATTTCCTGAAATGCAGATGAGAAATTCTGAGTATTTGAATGAATGCACCAGAAAAGTGCAGGGTTTCCATGACGAGCACTAACAGACAGACAACGAGCCTGATGAGAAGACAGCCCGGGAAGTGCTGCATGGCACAACTGCAGTTACACCAAAGGTTACTATGGTAAAGTAAGACTGTGTTTAAGCAGAAGCAGATTTTTCTTATTTTTTAAGTGGTACACTCTGTTTTCCATAGGTCTAGTTCTGAGCCCAGCAGGCAGTTTCATTAAAGTTGCAATTTATAGCCTTTCTCCCTCTGTGAACCAGTCTCTCCTTCTGATTCTCTTTTTCAACTTATCATTGGTTTCAAACCATGTATTTTCATATCAAATAGTTCCTGAAGCACACCTCTCCCTCCAGCAGCTGAATTTCAGTAATCTCATTTCTTTGAAGACACTGATCTGGAATTTCAGACTCACCATAGAAAGGCAGCCAATAGTTAAAATACGAATGCTTTGCTGTTAGAAAAACATGATCTGATCCCAGGCAACACAAGCCTTGCCCATCAGGATTTAAGACAATTATTTACAGAAACATTTGCTAGAACTTCAGCTTCTACACTTCCACTATGTTGGCTGCCAAAAGACAGACCACACAGATCACAAAATGCAATTGGACAGAGTTTAATAACTGCTACATTTTGACAGAGACAATAACTTACCGTATTTATGCACTTGCTTTACGAATTGCCTTGTGCTACTAAACTCTTGCCAAAGGCATGTCTGCTGCATATATTGTCTCATTCCTCCTAAATACCTTCCGGGATCCCAAGAATCAAGTCATCTTCAAAACATGCACATGAGTATTTTACATATGGAGATCTTCAAAGACAGAAGATTTCCTACCCTATTCTTTGCACAACTTTCAGCAGTTGTGCATTTCCTTTTCTCATCTGAGTTGATGACAGGGTATATTACCAGTTTCTCCAGGCGTAGAAATACCCTAAATAGCTCTCTTGTGCTATTTGCCCCGCTATTATGGACCTAACTCTTCTTCCAATGCGAGCTCAAAATATTTCACATGCAATCTTACATGAAAACAATATAATTAAAAACATGCTTCAAAGTCACTGTGTGTGCCAATCATTATGGTATTCATACATTCAAATTGTAAATGTCTTGCACACATCTGAGTATTTTTATGCTTTCATCTTAAGAATGCAGAAAACTTGAAGCTATTACTATATATTTCCAGACAGCTCTGTTAGCTCCCCATCATTTGAAGGTTGCCCTGCAGTTTCTACCTCTTCTTCCCTCACCTCTCAAACACTTGCCAGAAGCACGAGCACATTTTGTCACTTGATTATTCAGGAACTTACTCTTCACTGCAGTATAGCACTGTCTTATCCTCTGACTGCAGAATCACGTGGCTAAAGGCTCTTGTGGTGACCTCTTAATCCCTCCACTAAGATGTTAAGATATCTTCTGAAACATCTTTCAAATCCTGCTGCATACCTGCCTGTGCAAGCACAGTCCACATTGGAGAACACTGCTGTCAACACAGATCTGCATATTGCACTTAACAATTCTGTTTACCCTTCAGGAATGATACATGCCCAAGCCCAAGTAAGGGAAAGTCTCCAAACCAGGGACTCAGCAGCTGTTGGTCATCAGAAAATACTTCTTAGTTTAAATAAAAACATTAGGAAACATATTTTTCAAGAGAAAACACATACAAATCTCAGCCTCTAACAAACCTGCCTTGGCTGCACTAATATTACACTGCTGCTTACTTCATCCTAACCCTGCAAAAACATTAAGTGAAAATCAACACAGACTCAGAATATTTTTTTATATACTACTTACACTTTCACAGGTTTGTTTCCTTTAAGCAATACAAGTGCAACAGAATTACACTGCATAAACTTTTCAAGTGCGTCCTCTAGCACAGCACTCCCTGCTTCACTAGGGCTCTCAGCTGCTCAGTGCTCTCTTCTTGAACAGTGGGGCTGGGGCAAACAATCTCAGACCTTCTGCAGCAAATATCAAACTCAGCGTCTCAAGCCATTTATGATCCTGCTGCTCCTCACTGCTCTGTACAGAGGAGGGGGGACTGACATCTGTCTGCAGGAAAGCTCCAAGATTTAGACTGTTTTGCACAGAAGTCTGCAAAACTCTGCTAATTCTCCTGAAATGTTAAACAGTGAGTGCTCTGCAATTACTAAAAGAATTGGCTGGAGAGATTAATTCATGCAATCACACTAGTACAGCAAAACAACTGCTGATACATTAACTGCAAGGACTCATTGCTAGGTTATGTTGCCTGTAACTTTCACATCAGTAAAGCACAAGGAATTGTATTTACCAAAATACGAAAGCTGAAATGTGGAAGGAAGTGAAAAACCAAAGATACGCAGGAAATGCCATTAGTATTATGAGGGGAAGGAGCGAGAAGTAAATAAAAAGGAGTCCAGCCAAAAGCAAATAAATCTCAGCACTGTGTAAGGCCCACAGCTCAGGCTCTTAGGGTGCAGTTAGATGATTGCCCTTTCAGTGGCAGGTCTGGCTCAGCCAGCATCATTGTTTCAGCTGCCCTTGCCTTGCCATGATGGCAGAAGTTGTCATGTCCTGCCCATGTTTGAATAGGAACAAGATTGCAAGACTTAAGAGTTAACCCATGTAAAAAGGCATATTTCATTTCTTGGATTTATTTTTCACTCCAGTCAGTTCCACCTGGTTGCCATGCCGAGGAACAAGTTCCATTATCAGATACTGGCATCTCGGCCAGCGTACAGCCACTAAGACCAAGCCAGCACGTAATATGCCAGGCTCACTGGTAGCAAGGGCACAGAAAAGGGTCACTCAGTCTCGCTTCTCATACAGCAAGGAGTGCCCATTAGGCTACAGCGCTGCTGCTCCCCTGGGGATGGCTTAACAGAGAGCACCCACACATCTTTCCTCACAGAAGTGACCCAGAAAGGGCCTAACTCGGGCTGTGGGCTCTGATGGTGAAACAAGCTAGTGCAATTAATGCAACCTACAGTCTGTTCCCAGAGTAATTCAGAAGCACCAGAGAAATGGGGCGAGGACTAAATGGACGGCTTTGACTGCGGCAAGGATCTGGCCACAGCCACCACCTTCCTGCCTAAGTGACACAGCCTCGCTCCACCCGTGCCTCTGCAGAAGAGCTGTGCCAAGGCACACAGCCCTGTGGTTTGAGAAGCAACCGCAGAAGAGTAAAACAAAATGCTTCTGTTTACTTAACTAATGTGAATGAATAAAGAGGTTTGACTTGGAAAACTTCTGCTTGAGTGCACTCACAAATCACACCCACAGCAGGTCTGACCAATATAGCCGGTATTTACAGCAGCCTACTTCACACCAGGAAAAAAAAAATCATTAAAAAACAAGACATTTTAGTGTACTGAGATTAGATTTCAGTTTTGCTTTCACCTACAATTATAACCAGTGTCCTTGCAAAATGCCCTTTGATATTTGACCAAAATTAAAAGTTAACATACTTTCCTCTGTCTTCTCAATACGCCACATCGTTTCTTCCACTTCACAATTCAGAACAAAAACAATCTGAAACCAAACTGGAATCACACATAAAACATCCCTTTGCTGTGGGTAAATCTTATATAACAGGAGTCAAAGTAGATTCATGGGAGAATTCTTTTAATCTGAAGAAAAAGCAGCTGAGTAGAGACTGATTTTTTGTATTTTCTCAATGTCAGTATTGATATATAAGTTATTCCAGTCCACTTCTGTCCCCAAATATTGTTTGGGATGTGTAGACACACAGCATTAAAATGATGGCATGCTTGATATAAAAAAAGGAATGTGACAAAAGCCAAAACCAAAGTATGGCAACAATTTGATAACCCAGCAGTGTTTTGCCCTCCTGAACCCTGGCAACGACCCAGAGGATTTGCACTCCACTGCTAATCACAAGTCTGGCTGTGGCCATTTCCCATAACATTGCTGAAATTCTCCAGAACGTGCCCTCTCAGCTCCGCTAGCCAAGCCATACTGAAACTATTTGCTGTGTCCTTGGGCTGTCACTCACAGCTGCCCTGCCCCAGCCTCCTGGCCAGGCTGCAGCCCTCCCACACCTCTCACTGACCCGCAATGAGAGCTAAATGCTCCCTCGGGAAAGCAGCTCCTTCTGCAGAGCTGCTTTTCTCACAGCAGAAGTAGCAGGTGCTCCTTCCTGACACACTTCAAAAGCAAATCATACACTTAATATTGAAGCTTAAATGTATAAAATATACTCTTGGTTCACACACGCAAATAATAATTTGCAATCTCTTTCTCAAGTTAACAGGCCAAAGGCTGCTTCTATGCAGTGTGCTGGCTGCTCCAGGATCAGCCACCAAACGCTCCCTTTGGCAACGTATGTAACAGCTTTGGGTGATCCGATTCTCCCCTGTTGTATCAGGAAGCACGGCTAAGACAATCCAGTTTCTGATCTGTACATTAGTTTCCATCGCATCTTAAGAAGTGGGCACAGTTACTAGCTCTGAAGAAAATTACAATGAAATTTAACATTGCTTAGATCACTCATTCAGGTTTGACCAGTTCCCTGCATTTAACCAACAATTTCCCCAGCTTCCAAGGCACGGCACAGCTAAACCCTCTGCTTCCTGTCCACAGAGTATTTAATACTGTTTAAAATTAGGATTTACAGCTGATGAAAAACGTCTGAACTTCAAGAACAGGAATGATACAAATTTAATCCTCTAAAATTACTTATTTTACTTGTTACTTACTTATATTCCAAAAATTTAAGACAATTCAAAAAGCATTAATTAAAAACTCCAAGCATCTCAACAGCTGGCTATTTATCTTAGCTACAACAATCCTAAAGTGAATGGGAACTTCACCACAACGTTTTACTGAAAACTACAGCAGCATGTACATACACACACACACACACACACACACACACACACACACACAGTTTTTAAGAGCAACTCTGTATCAGCACAGCATGGAACATCAGTGATGGAAACAGCCACAAAGAGCCAGGAAAATATCCACACCTATGAAGGCACCAAAGACGTGTGAGTACTTAAAAATAAAGAAGTAAATAAAACTGACCAACTCTTAGCACCAGCATTATCCAACTTTGAGATAATCCACAGGTAGTGCTCAATAATGTCCTCCAGTTCTTCAAACACAGGCAGTTCAGATGGAGCGCCTGCTTCGGCAGCTGAAAGTTCCTATCACAACACTGAGTCCTCCTTAGACTGTTTAAAGTTCTCTGTCCTCCTCTGTGCCTGCTAATTTTTATTTGCCAACATGACTTGAAAAATGTGTCTGAGCTGCCCAACTGTCACTGGTAGATTCTGAAGAGATAGATTTTCCACATAAGATTTGTTTTCACAAGCTGTGATGTAGTGCAGTTAGAAATGCTGAGCAGAACAATGTGCAGATTTACAGCAGATGGACTGTGCAGACACCTAAATCAAATTCAGTGCAAGGACAGGTAATCTAATATGCAAATAGAAATGCACATCTGCAAAACAGGAGCGTTAAGTCCAAGTTGCTCTTCATAACTAAGGATATTTACAACATGGATTCTATCTGGGCTGTGCAAAACAACAACATAAGAAATTATTTGTCTTGACTTTTATTTGCTTGAAGTGTCTTTGCTAAACATTCCAAAGTATGTTACCACTGAATGCTATTTTTGACTTCAGGTGGTTAAGAAATGCATGCTTTTGTGTTAGTTGACAGTGTGACCTGGGCTGCAGTAAATCAGCAGGCACGATCCAGACCAGCAACCACACCAACCCACACTACAGGGAGCTGCCTATGCAGAAATCCAGCAGGGCTGGCTCCTGCTGGCTATTAGATAGCTTGAATATTGGAATAAAACCTGTGCCAGAATGTCCTCCTGTGACTGTCCCTCCAAGGCTGTCAGACAGAACAGGGATCACTCAGCTTCCCACTCTTTCCTCCTCTCATATTTTTATGGCTAGGTACCACAAGTGAAATAAAAGCAGCCAATTAGCCTATACCTGCATAAAATCATGAGGGGAAATCCAAAAAACAACTTCAATTCCCAGAAGTAGTCTCTAAGCATATTTTTATTAAGTGATGATAGTCGACAATACGTTAAAAATACATTTCCCATCCTTTTATTCGCACACTGAAAAACTCTGGGGATAACTGAAAGAAATAAAGGCAATGCACCTCAAAGGCAGTTTCTGTATTTTCCCTTTGGAAGCATAAAATGCATGACCCCACAATGCAGGTAAATGACCTCCTTCCTCAATGACACTGAAATGTGGTATTTTCAGTAAGAATCATAGCTCTAATTAAAACTGGGATGCACACATTCACAAAAAGAGTTGCTTGATAGAGAATAAGAACTCTAAGTTGGAATACCTTCAAATTAACCAAGTAACCAATAATTTAAGAATTAAATAAAAGTAGTTGTTTTCTGAAAATATTTAGTATAAAATTAACATTGACTCAAGTTTCTAAAATAACCCAAACCATTCATTTTCAGTAGTTAGTAGTCCACATAAGGAAAAAAAAGTTCTCTAACTTTTAATCCATGTCCTTAACAGGAACATTAAATCCTGTAACAGGGAGACACAAGAAGTAAAAATTTGCTAAGTAACATTTGAACTAGCCTACTCTATTTTTTTAAGGCACTTTGCATGTATGCCCGTAAGAAAAGCAGAGTAACAAAGCATCCAACCAACCACCTTGAACAATAACCACTTGTCTTTGTTGGGAACAAATTCACAAACTGAATCTCTTTTTTTTCTTATATAAAAAAAAAAAGGACAAAAAAAAAAACCACAACCAAAAACAAACAAAACAAAAACAACAACAAAAAAAAAACAACCAACACTGTGTAACAGTATTATCAACACTGTTCTTCTCCTAAATCCAAATCACTAAATCCAGCCACTGTGAAGAAAACCAGCTCTGTGCCAGCTGAAAGCAGGGCAGCCAGGAAAGCTCTCTGGGGGTCCTGGGAGGCAGCTCACAGCCATAGCCCTGCAGCACAGGCCATAGCACAGTGCTCCAGATGACATCTTTGTGGGGATCTCATCATTTTTCATCTTGAACAAGGCAGGAAAACTTGGATCAGCCAGAGGAAAAGAAAAAACTCAACTGGAAGTGTCCTTCCCCATAGGAAGCTCTCTGCCAATCCCACCACCAAAGCGCTCCCAGAACAGAAGCCTCTGAAAGGGAAACATTATTTCATTTTCTAGGACCAACCTGGAATCACCCATACACGTACGTTACATAATAATCCTCACATAACCTACCAGGCATGTCACTCCATTCTTAAAAGGTGGTTTTAAGCTTAGAAGAATCAGGTCGCACTGGGAAAATAGATGCAGCTATCAACTCTTTCCTACAGGGAGATGTTACAGCGTAGGACATGCAAACAATCCGCACCAAGGTGCTTCTACCTCTGAAAAAGATACTAAAATAAACCTTACAAGCAGATCCAAACAGCACAATTTGGAGCAGAAGACAGCTAAAAACAAATTTCTTTACCAAGAGCTCTTCTAACTTCATTAACTTTCAAATTTTGAAGGAGTTGAGAATCCTCAGCTCACACTCACACAAGATGCTGGTTCTAAGCACAATCTTAGGCACAGTATCTTCCAGCACCCACCAAAATCCTCTCTGCTACATTCAATCTTTAATTTGGAATAGCTTAAAAAAAAAAAAAAAAAGAAAAAACATACAATCTAGTAACCCATCCACAACAACTGTCAAATCTCAAACCAGCTAAACGTTTCCATAATGTAACACCACATATGGCAAGTAATGTACACTGGTTGCTCTGAAAGTAATGCCTCCTATGTATTTCCACAGAAACTGAAACAACACAATAACACTATTTTTTCACATAGTCACCACCACTAACTGTGCATTTTCACCAGCAATGAACAAGAGCCTGCATGCCGCACTTGTAAACATCTGCACAAGCAGAGGTGACCCACAGTCAGCACTGAAATGCCCCACCAGCACCTCACTGTGCTCACAGCCGCTGTTTGGTTTCCGCAAATGTTGATGAATGTTGATGAAAAATGGGTGCCATTTTTTCCACATGAAGGAATTCAATTCCATCCCTTTGCTTCATATGTGCTTCCGTGTCAGATGCCATTGGTCAGCCTGCCCCTCTGCTACCATCTGTTACATGGCAACGTGTAACAGGAAACTGGAGGGAAGGTTCAGCCTCTACTACCATCTCACCAACAACTACCTCTGATGTCATGGGCCAACAAGATAAAATAGGAGGCATTACTTTCAGAGCAGTCCTTGTATTAACCCACTGTGAGAATCCTTCTTTGGTTTTTGGCTCAAAGCTTACTTCCTGAGGTATTTCTTGTGATAAGACTCTGACTGACTTGTTGAGGAGGCAAGTGATGAGTGCTACCATGTGACAATCGACATCACTTTGCGGACATTTGAAAGCCCCTTCCTCCAGAGCTGCTTGCCTCCGAAAGAGAGTGCTCAGGAGTGTTTACTCATGGAAGATCTGGCCTGTGACTAAATAGCTCCAGCTTGGTATGGGAAAACTGGGGAATGATACCATCGTGTCCTGTGAAAAACAGGATGCAGGTGGGCATCCCTGCTCCCTCTTATCTGCTGGCAAGGCCTGGAAGATGGGAACAAAGGAGTTTCTGCTGAGATCCTAGAGCCAGAAGCTGCCACTCCAAGGAGAGCTGACTCAACCACTTTGGAGCCATTGAAAAGGGGCCATCATCGCCATGGTCACCGTCGTTGTCAACCGAACAACAATGCCTGACGACCCACTACTACTGAAGATCAGTGACTGAACTACGAACCACGCTGGATCCATGATGGTGACTATCTCCCTCTTGCTTCCTGTAAACACTCCTTGCTTCTCCATTCCTATCTTTTCTATCGCCCTCCTTCCCTTCCCCATTACCATAATTCATAATAGTGTCCGTCCTCCCCCTCCCCATCTCCCTGATTAAGATCTGTAATAAACTGGTCGGACCACCATCTGAACCGTTGTTTCTTAATCTCACGCTGGGTATACATATATTAAAAAGAACCTCCTCTCCCTCCTATAAATTGGAGCGAGACACCCACATGATAGCTCAGGTGATAGGGGATCTGTGGAGGTCACCTGGTTCAACTTCCCACTCACAGCACAACCAGCTTCCAAGCCAGACACGGCTACTAACTGACAGGAAGAAATCCAGAACAGTCTGTCTACAGGGAAATAAAAGGGACAAATGACCTTGACAACATAATACTAAATAAGAAACCTTAAAAATCAGATGTCAGTTGGAAAAAAAAAAAACCAACCCAGTAATGGCTGATTCAAGACAAGCCATGACCTCTATGTCTACAACTAATCCCCACACAGTCTGCACAGGTGAAAGCAGCTGAAATGGGTGAAAGTTTCTCTGACAAGTCTGACAAGCATCTGTTGACTAATTCAAACCATGCAGTTTGATGTTACACATCAGTGTCAGTGGCTACCCAACTCTGCAGAAATTCAGCATAGACACCAGTATCTTTAGCATCCCTAGCCCTTCTCCAGCATTTAAGATTCACTGGTAATTGAAGAAGCTTGTTTTAGGTATGAGTATCTGAAACTTCAACTACAACATGCAAAGAAGAAAACAAGCTCATGATTATTTATTTTTAACCTTACAGTCTGACATCAGTCTCAAAGCCTGTCACACATCACTGCATCCCACAGACCAATATAGTGACAGATTCTTGGTACATGCACTTAAAGCACAAAGAAATTGGATCCTCTCATTGAGCAGGAGCCACAACAAATTGCAGCTGTGAGAGTGAGGTAAATCCTCATTTTGAGCATGCAGTGATGCCATTTGGAAAAAGGAGTAAAAAAGCAGCAAAAAAATAAAATAAAATATCCAATCAAGCAACTGAAATACCAGTTTTTAAGATAAAATAGTGAAAATTCTGAGGCCAAGAAAAAGAAATATCAATTGTTTTTTTTAATCAATTTCACCACCAACTGAGGCAAGTGGCATGCTGCATTCCTCAGACTGTTTGCTGTCTTGTCAGGAAAAAAAAACACCAACATTATTGCTGTGATCACTCCAGAGCTTGTGATTACTGATGAATATAAAGTAAACTAAATCAAAACCAAGCAGACTAACTGTGCAATGCTAATCTAACTCAATCTCATTACATGCACAACTAATGGAAATGGAAATACAGTACCAAGCAGTTCCCATAATGTAGCTAATAGAAAGAAGAAAATGAAACACGCAAGGAGCTTCAGTAGATAACTTGTGGTGTTAGCCACTGGCTAATGCAGCACTATTCTTATTCAGGTGAGGATGTGCCACTATCCTCTCAATAAATCCAGTAAAATGCATAGTTAGATTTACATGTTTTATGGCAGCCACTCTTATAACGCTGCTATTTCAAGTTTTGGCAGCAATAAAAACACACACCACTGCAGAAGAAATATCATGCCTCTAGAGTAAAGACAGGCAAGTCAAGCAGAGTACCTCCTAGTGACCAACAAGTGACTAGAACAAAAATGACTGAGAATCAGACACTAGAACAGCTGCCAGTTCTGAAGAAAAAGCACCAGCAACAAGCAGAAACTAAGCACAATACTAAATTAGCTTTGCTCCTAATAAGGGAATATAAAGTATGGGAATAATCTAGCAATAATTGAGCAAGTGTGGAATATGAAAGCGTGAGTACAAACGAGTCCAGGAAAAAAGCAAAACTCTCACCCCTCATATGTTTACTCGTTGTATACACGCTAAATGTAGAAAAATCAGTTTCAGTCTAGAAGACTGATAATATTCCAATACACCCAGCAGCAGCCCCTCTGCACTTCCAGAAATACAGAAAACATGTTGCAGCAGGACTGGCACAGTGATTTTATCAGAACTAACAGAATAAGCCATTTGCTTTACACGATGGTGAGACAGGATCCAAGATTATTTTCTTCACACGAGAAACTAACTGTAAAAGGATAATATTTGTAAGCCACCGTATTGATTGACTTGCTTTCCAACATTTTCCATACACGGAGTTCAGTAAATGTCATGGCATCTTGCACATAAGCCACTCAGAACTTAACACACCTGCACACAACAATAAGGATTAAGTAATTTCATACCAGCTGGTTCCTGAAAAAATACTTTAGTGGATGTGTTTCCTAACAGTACGTTAGTCACAATCCGTCATATTTGAAAGTCCATGGCAGTCTGGTGAAGTTCCCACTGACTGGAAAAGGGGAAACATAACCCCCATTTTCAAGAAGGAAAAAAAGATCCAGGGAACTACA
The DNA here is from genome assembly GCA_028571105.1 of Tragopan temminckii. Lineage (NCBI taxonomy): Eukaryota > Metazoa > Chordata > Aves > Galliformes > Phasianidae > Tragopan > Tragopan temminckii. The sequence goes on along the minus strand of JAOWBP010004313.1, from coordinate 3,204,450 downwards.
GGCCAGTCAATTTCAACTATGTGCCTGGCAAGATCATGGAGCAGGTCCTTTTGAAGGCCCTACCAAGGCACACAGAAAATAAAGATGAGGTGGCTGGTGGTAACCAACATGGCTTCATCAAAGCCAAGTCATGTGTGACAAACTTGGAGGACTTTTATGATGGAGTTACAGCATCAGTGGATAAAGGAAGAGCAACTGACATCATCTACCTGTCCTGCACATCTTTGTTGCCAAACCGAATGAACTTAATGGATGGACCACTCACTGGATAAGGAATTGGCTGGATGGTCACACTCAGAGAGTAGCAGTCAACAGAAGAATGTTCAAGTGAAGACTGGTGACACGTGGCACTCCTCAGGGATTGGTGCTATTTAACATCTTTGTAGGCAATGTGAACAGTGGGATTGAGTGCACCCTCAGCAAGTTTGCAGATGACACCATGCTGAGCAGTGCAGCTGACACGCTAGAGGGAAGGGATGCCATCCAGAGGGACCTGGACAGGATTGAGAGGTGGGCCCATACCAACCTTATGATGCTCAACAAGGCCAAGTGCAAAGTCCTGCACATGGGTCAGGGCAATCCCAAACACAAATACAGGTTGGGGAGAGAATGGCTTGAGAGGAGCCCTAAGGAGAAAGATTTGGGGACGTCAGTTGATGAAAGGCTCAACAAGAGCTGGCAATGTGCACTTGTAGCCCAGAAGGCCAACTGTATCCTGAGTTACATCAAGAGAAGAAACACCAGCAGGTCAAAAGAGGTGATTCTGCCCCTCTGCTCTCATGAGACCCCACCTGGAGTACTGCGTCCAGTTCTGGGGCCCCCAAAATAAGTGGGTGCAAAGGCAGGCCACAATCAGAGGGATCACCCCTATGAGGACAGGTTGAGGGAGTTGGGGCTCTTCAGCCTGGAGAAGAGAAGGCTCTGAGGGGACCTTACAGAGGCACCCTTCAGATGGCTACAGGAAAGCTAGGGAGGGACTTTTTATAAAGGCATGTAGTGACAGAACGAGGGGAAATGGCTTTAAACAGGAAGATGGTAGATTTAGACTAGATATTAGGAAGAAATTCTTCACTGTGAGGGTGGTGAGATACTGGAACAGGCTGTCCAGAAGTTATGGATTTCCCCTCCCTGGAGGCATGCCAGACCAGGCTGGATGGGGATTTCAGCAACCTGGTCTAGAGGGAGGTGTTCCTGCCTATAGCAGAGGTTTGGAACTAGATGATCTTAAAGGTCCCTTTCAACCCATACAATTCTATGATTCTATGAAGTTTAACAGAGCAAAGCAAAAGATAAGTATTTAATTCCAAATATGCTTCATACAATTCCTGAATGGTATTTGCATTTTTATTGCAGGAAATCTCAAACTTCAACAGTGGAATTACTGTATATTTGAATTAGTCCTTTAAGCTCCAAAGCATTATGTAAGAAGAAACATGCTAAAACCAGCTCTTAGAATCTTTTAACACACTGTCATGAGCCTCCATTTCCAGTATGTTACACAGAGCTAAGAAATAAGAGCAGCTCAAAGGCACACCCTGTATCACATCCTCCTCTTAGTCATAAGACTAAGAAGATAATAAACCTCCCTTGCTGATCTATTTCTGTAACAGCGTAACATTTCATGACTTGCAAGAGTAGCAACTCTTTAAGAAATAAAATTTAAATAACTTGTGCAAGTTTACAATGTAGGCTGCAATCGTGACATGAAGCCACCTCGCTCAGTCTAGATGAAATCCCTCCAGATCAGCTTCAGGTTGACCCTTTTGAAAGGCAGGGTCACAGAGACACACACTTCAAGCTGAAATCCCACCACTTCTCTCAGCTGAAGGAGATTTGAATTAGCATGAAATCCTGGATCACTCATGATTGTATTTCAATAGGAACCACAGAGCATTTACAAGTTATAGCAGTATTCATTTTGCTGACCTTTTTGTGTCTGAAACATTTGAAATAGACATGGCCTATAACCCCCATGAAACATACTGAAAAATTCCAGAAAGCCTGAGTGCAGCTTCCCATTGTACATTACAGCTTTCAAGAATAAAACAGAATAAGAATTAAAACAAGGCAGCGTTTGGTTTGTGTCATTTTGCCCACAATAACATTTACACACAGAGCACTCTGAAGTCACCATAAATCTCTGCAGGTAAAGTTGAGTTCTGCTGCTATCTAAAAGCAAACAGGAGACTGAGGTACCAGAAAGCCACTGATGGAAAAAGGCCTTTCACTTTTGAAGCCATAGATTAAAATCCAGATCCCCGAGCAGCAGAAAATATCCCTCTCGTACCTTGGCTGTGACTGAGTCGCCTACTACTATCCATATGAACACCAAAGCAGCACTTATTTGCAGGGTATTTCCAGAGTATTTGCAAGGACTTTCATAAAACATGGAATTTAATCTCATCTTTAACCTCAAGATGACAGCCTATTGTGGAAAGCAATGGAAGTATTTACATTATCATTACTATATTTTTCCTGTTAAGCAGATCAGATGTCTGTGCTAATTCATTCGTATGGTCACTTCATTTAAGGAAAAAATGACCTCAAACACAAAAAGGATGTTAAACACTCGTATCACCTGTTAACCAACAAAGCTATATGTGTTCTCTACTTTCACTTAGTTGTAAGAATGAAAATTTACAAGGGATTTTGCAAGTGCTCACTTTAACTATGGCCAGGAACCTCAAGTAGTTCTGGACCTTTCACCAAGCCAAGCATTCAACAAAATGCTTTTCAGCTGCTCTCAATGCTCAGCCAAGGAGGAAAGTTCAAATGAAATTCACATAGGAATTAACTAAAAAGCATGTTTTTAAACAAAAGCAATATCCACACAGCAATAAATTATGAACAAGTACACCATGATGTGCTGATGTTTGCAGACTAGCTGTGGTGCAGAGACCGAAACAGCAAGTTAACAAAGCAAATGAAGTGAATCTGACACACCATACTCCTTCCAGCAGGCAGTCAGACCAACATGGCCGTCAGCTTCTGTAAAGAAGGAGCCTACAGACCACTGTAGGTCAGAATACCCACAGAAATAATACATTCACAGATGAAATCTAACTATTCTTTGACCACACTGCAACCCACCAGGCTATTCAACCCCCTGAGTTTAGCAAAGCAGACCATGACTTTAATGCATGTCCCCACTCTGCAGAGGTCACTGTGAGGAATGTCTCCCCAAACACACCTTTACCACGAACAATGCAGAGGAACCACACTACTCCAACTGAGCAGTGCTTGAATTGTGCTAACAAAAGCAAAAGACTGAAGTTCTGAAGTCAAACATAAGAATATGATAAGCTAGAAATACCCACCCACAGTTACCGTATCTCATGAGTTCTGTAATAGCTTTTAGTCATGTGAAAGCCATCATAACAAGAAGTTGAGTCACTATGTTTTGCCCCCAGTTTTAGGTTTTCTACTCTAAATGCAGAAGTTGAAGCCTGTTAACAAAGATGCATTTCAGACTGTCAGAGCATACACCATCACCTTCACAAACCATGCCTCCAGCCATCCATCTGAGGAGTAACCATGGCATTCTGACAAAGCTGTTTTCCTGTAGTCGCATAAAAGCAGCGAAATGGCCTGTCCCACCAGCAGCTGTTAAATGGAATTTATCAATGTGAATTCCATCTATCATCTTCGAGTGAAATTACTGCAAGTCAATGCTCTTCACATCGCTTATAAAAGGGCCTTGAAGATGTAGTTCTCAGCTGAGCAGGATACAGAAATCACAAACAGCCCATTTTACAGCTCATGCAGGACACTCACCAAGATAACTCTATGCACTTGGTGTATCTACAAAGCCTTAGAAGTAATGGAACTATATTCTGAGAAAGATACACAAAACAAGGAAGTGGAATAACATCATAAAAGAAGAAGGTAAAGCCTTCAGAGAGACTTATTGCCGCAGAAATTGCAAGAGACACAAAGAGCACAATAAAGCTATTTGATAAAGCAAATTCTCTGCTGTGAAACACTATTTTTCAACAGTCACCACCATTAGCAATGCTTTTTTGCCAGCAATTAACACCCATCACCTCATCGTGCCTTTATCCACCATTGGGTCTCTGTAAAAGCTCAGCAAGTGTCAATGCATGTTAGTCAGCACCATTTTTTCTCCACATGGAAGAATTAATTCCATCCCTTGGCTACATAAGCACTTCCATGTCAGACCCTATTGTGTCAGCCTGCCCCTCTGCTGCCATCTGTTACATGGCAACACAACATAATGGAATATTGGAGGGATGGCACAGCCTCCACTGCCTTCTCACCAACATCCACTTCTGATTTCATGGACCAACAAGACAAAATAGGAGGCACTCTTTTCAGAGCTGTCCTCATATAAAGCCAATGAATGCTTTCATGTGAGATTTCATAAAAACTTAATACTCACTTTCTTCTATCCAATTCAGGAAAACACATCTCCACACCCTTTCAAACAACTTCCCTTCTGAGACATTCAATTCCACCTTTCTACTCAGCCCCAGAAATAAATAAGCAGTTATTCAGAGTCAGAAACGGTTGAAGCTAGGAATTGCATGCTACTGCAAAAGTCACCCGTTCCTTCTGGCAGAGAAAACCACCTGTAAGCTTCTTTAGCTTATCAAGACAACAGTTCTGCAATTTTTTTTCTTTTAATGTTCACTATAAGCAAGGAATACAAATGTTCTCTAGAAGAAAAATATCAATAGACTGCAGAAGTTCTGAAGTCATATTTTTCTATACGTCTCCAGGAAGCAATGTCGGCAGGTTGAGGGAGGGGATCCTGTCCCTCTGCTCTGCAGTGCTGACTTCACTGGAGCGCCGTGTCTATATATGGAGTCCTCAGCACAGGAGAGATGTGGACCTGCTGGAGTGCATCCAGAAGAGGGCCTCAAAAATGATGGAACACCTCTCCTAGAGGAGGGGCTAAGAGCTGGAGCTCTGCAGCATGGAGAAGAAAACGTGGAGAGACCTATAGCAGCCTATCAGTATCTAGAGGGGCTGTGAGAAGGAAAGGGATGTGTGGTGTGGTTTCAAACTAAAGAGGAGACATTTAGATTGGATGGAAGGAAGAAGTTTCTACAATAAGAGCAGTGAGGCTCTGACATGGGCTGCCCAGGGAGGTGGTGGATGCCCCATCCCTGGAGACACTCAAAGTCAGGCTGGATGGGGCTCTGAGCACCTGATCCAGTGCAGGTATTCTTGTTCATTGCAGGAGAGCTGGACAAGACGACTTTTAAGGGTCTCTTCCAATTCAAAAGATTCTATGATATTCCTCATTATACTGGAGACAAGAAACATTCCTGATGGGATTAATACCTAATTGGATAATGTGTCTACATACTGAATTTTACTGACATTAAGAGTAGGAAGCATTTTAAGAAACATTATAAACTATTTATAATAGTAAACAGCACTGTCAATGTGAAAAGCCTTTGTTGAACTTAGAATGTTCACAAGGCTAATCTTAGTGTTAGAAAAATTTACAAAGCATTCTCCAGTTTAGAAATATGTTAATTAGACAGTAACAGTACAATCTTATTTAATATATTATCTCTCAGACTTATAATCTGCTTTTAGAGAATGCTTTTAAGAAAAGCTACATCTAGAAAAACGGACACCGAGGAACAGGATAACACTACCATATCAGTAAGTGGCAAATTCATCTTACCAATTGTGAGTCCCCTGAATTCTTGGGCTGAACATCAACCAAAATACTACATCTCTTTTTTAAAAGCAAGGAAAAAATATATTACTCATCTAAAATCCTTTGCCATAAACCACTTGCTCACACAAATTGACAATATACATCTTCTTAGAAAAAAGTTACCACTAAAACAACTTTCCCAAAGAGCACTCTTTCTACTCCAACTATGCTTACTTCCCTCAGGAGGGGAAACAAGGTTTTTAGTCAGTATAATTTTAAATAACTGATTTTATAGAGGGTAAAGAGCCGCATTGAGGATGGAGCCTTTTGACATGTTTTCATTTGTTTTCTTCTCTCACAAAAATTTATTTTTTTTTTAATTAAAAAAAAAAAAAGTAGCCTTTTGCACTAATTGAGAAAAAAAATCCATCAATGTCCTATAGAAAACTGATGTGTCTGTATATTAAAAAAGCCTGCTAAATACATTATTTGTAACCAGAGCCAAAAGGAAGATATAAAATGACTTCAGCTTGATATATGGTGTAAATGCATTCCAGCTATCTGCAGCAAAGATCTCTGACCTAATGTACATCATTCTCAAACCAGAAATGGACCCCAGAGACCAGCAAACACTTACTGTAATTATTTACTGTCTTCTCAAAAGACCCATTGCAATTTATATACAGTAAAACTACAGTTATTGTATGTGGAAAAACCACAAAAAAACATGCTGTTGTAGCCTGAGCTATTTTGTCATGGCAACACCATAACTCAACCTGATATAAAAGCTGAATTGTCAGGATCCTGCTTTAATATGAAATGATAATGGAGCTGTAAGTCAGACATCCATGAGATCTCCTTCCGAAAAGAGAATGGAAACAAAAATAAACACTAAGGAGATTTATCAACTGGTCCCTTTTCCAGACACGGCTTCTGAAGATATTCATTAAAGAAAAGCTTCTGAATTTGATCAGATGACACAACTCTGTGATTCCACGCTCACAACTTGCTAAGGGTCAGGCTGGAAAGGAGGCTTTACAAGCGACAGTTCTAAAACGTCATCATCAAATTTTGCACAAATCAAACACGTGAATCTCATAGCGACAACGAAAATCTTAGCTGTATGAGGGCTCAAAGGAAAGCAGAATTCAATGAAATCTAATCCACACCTGCCAATTCAAACCAGAAGACACTGACTTATCTGAGCTAACTTCTGATTCCAGCCACATCGTGCAATAGGATAACAGCTCTGAACAGCGAACCTAGAAGTACGCTGTCTACCAAGGACAGCCACAAAGTTCCAGCTACTCTTACCAGGGATCACCTGATGAAGCTACCTCGACATGACCAATATACACAGTGCACAAACACTAAAATTAAAGATTCACATCATTGTGTTTTTAAAAAGAGATGGATAATACTAATGCATAAAAATATAATTTAAAGTTAATATGATAAACAATGAGTTTGCATAGGCTGTCAGCATCCAGTAATTTTATCATTAAAACTGCTTTTATATACACACATGCATGCAACAATACGTGTCTCCCACTTGGCCTGGTAGGGTGTATGCGTGCTTTCTTGCTTCTAAGTTCCCTTTAAAAGCAACAAAAGTCAAAGAGACGCTGAATATTTGCTGCCACTTTTCCAGTTATCAAAATCCCAGTTACTTATTTGACTTTTTACAGTGATAGGTATACCATATTAGTTATTTATCTCATAATAAACTAGGAAACTCACTATTCTCTCACTATACTCAAGTACACACACAGCTATGTTTATAAACTTCATAAACAAATCTGACGCTTTCTTTTAATATCAGAAAATAATAACCTGATGATCAAAGCCTCTTTATAGAACTGTTGCATTACATACTTTGGTTTACAATATTTTTCTCTGCCACATTTAATCACTTCTATAATTATAATTCTTGCTTTTTTCCCCTCAATGGCTCAATATGAGTAAACAGTATCTAAAGCTATACAATTTTTTCTCCTTTTCTGGAAATACCATAAGTGCCTTTCTGTTATTCAGATTTCTCATTAAAAACACCTGCAGTTTGAATTATTAGATGCTAATTATTTATCCTAGGTAAAACAATTAAGAAGCTTAAAACCTAGGAAGTCAAAGCAACAGAGCAAAGTCAGACACTTCCACTAGAGATTCAACAAAGGATTCATTCACCAGCTACCTTAAAACTCTTATCTAAACTAATCAAATAAAATCTACAAGTCTCAAAGCCACGCTTTCTAGAATAAAAGGCTCAAAACTTTATGAGAAACTAATTTTGTGAGATGTTCCATATTCCATCTATGGTTTATTCCCATATGTAAACACATATTTCTGCTTCTCATGTCCACTAAATGTGACAACAAAGCCTGGGCAACACTGCAAAAGATGGAAGGGTATTGTATATGTTGGAACTTTGGGAGAAAGTTATAGGAAAAAAAAAACAAAGGTACCTGAAGTGCAGAGATTAATTTAGAAGCCTTCTAAGTTAGTATCTACTTTCTCACTCAAATTTTATTAGTTATCATAAAGACAACATCTCGGTGACAACGCACAGTGACCTCAGTGCACTCTGGTGACAAATGAAGAAACCAACATGGCCAAGTGGACAGTTGTCCTAAACTACACAAAGTGTGTGCTTACAGAAGAAAAGAGAGTATCCAGACAGATTTCTACCCCAGTCTTTCAAGCACATCACTGACAGGAAAACAGTGCTCTATAATTCAATTTCCAGCAGCAACAAAACTGAAGATACTCTGTTGATACAAAACTGCATGAAGGTAGATTTAAAATAGACATTAGAAAGAACTTATTTATTGTGAGGACGGTGACACACTGCAACAGGTTGCCCAGAGAGGCTGTGGATGCCCCCTCCCTGGAGGCATTTCAGGCCAGGCTGGATGGGGCTGTCAGCAACCTGATTTAGAGGGAGGTGTCCCTGCCTATAGCAGCGGGGTGGAACTCTATCATCTCCATTTAAACTCAGATCATTCTATGATCTTAGCTGTATGGTTTCCACAATGTCCAAGTATATACACATATGTACACGTACATCTGCCTAAAACCCATTCCAGTAAGTCACTCCTTTTATTTCATCCATGAAAAACATACAATCCAACTGCATTTGGAATCATAACTATTCAACTTACTAAGATCTATTTTACTTAAATGTACATTATATTTGAATTCTTGCATCTTCAAAAGAAAAAGCAAAGTTCTACTCACAAACATTGCAACAGCAATCCACCCTAAACACTATTAAATGGCAACAAAACTTTGAATGAACAGCAGCGAATGAAGGCAAGTGTTTCAAAAGCATCCATTGGGAAGCATTAGAATACAGCACTCATATTAATAATTGTATTTTATGCAATTTTATTACCATCTTTTTACGCTAAAAGCAAAATTATTACTCTTGCTGTTAAAGACTATAATGTATCATGATTATACAATCTAATGAAAAATACATTCTGGTACTGGAAAAGGTGAATTACTTTCACGTAGATTTTTTTGTGCAAAACTCCTTAAGGTAGATCAACACAAGTGATCAACAACCAATTTCCCTTTGAAACCACATGACCAGGAAGTTTTTCAACCTCATAATAGTCCTATTACTCACAGATGAAGTTGCAGCATGCTCAATAGGAATTCATATTACGGGATATGTGTAAACTCTAATTCTTTCTTTATTGTTTTATTTTAAACTTTAAAGCATCACCATCACTTTAGGAAATCTCCATGAAGCAAGTCTATTATGAAATAAATACAACCAGCATCCTCTGGAGAGCTGATAATGGTATCCACAAGTATGTACCAGCTCATGCTTTACCCTCAAGAGAAGTTTAAATATAGAGAATTTTAGAAATAAGCAAAGACCATTAGGAAATAAAACTAAATTATTCATTCTTAGCAAATCCGTTAGGCAAATATTTTCCAGTGCACTTAAAAGGTAGGAAAAAGTTGAATTATTCAAGAATCCAAATTTTGAGACCAAAGGACAGCCTTAGCTTGTAATTTTTTTTATTCGTTCTCTCCAGAACAACGTGGTTCACTTGCTTCTACAGTAAATTTCTCAAGTTCTGACACCAAAAAAGTTCATTAGAGAAATTCTCCAAATCTGAGCACTTGTCACTGCACAGTGCTGCTCAACTTGTCTGCTTTCAAAGCTTCAGCAAAGAGACATTGCTTTAAGTATTCAACCGATTTCAAAATTCATCTTCACCATCACCACACATTTTGCATTTCCACAGGAGGAAAAGTGTACCATACTGCCTCAATCGTTTGTTTGGTCACATATTGCAGGTATTAGAATGCATCCACATGGATGCAGCAATTTTTCAGCCACCCTACAGTAACTTTTCAGTGTCACTAACCAAATCCTAGACCTTACAGACACGTTCCATAAACAAACACAAGCCTAAAACAGAAGTTTTAAAACGTAACTCATTCTTCAGAAAAACAGATTGGATCATAAGCTAACTTCTTAGATCCTGGCAAAGTTCCTTCCAAACAGCTTTTGACTACTTCTTTCAAAAGGTAGATTATCCTTTTCTTGCTAGTAACAGTGCAGGCACCTCCTCATCCATCTGATTTCTATACACTCTTCCCTTTCCTCCAACAGGTGACTGTATTAACATTTCCCTTTTCCCTTCAAAAAACAATGATGCAAAGCTCACGTTTGTCTTCTCTCTGTTTAGGCTGATACTGCTGCCATCAAAACATCTTACACAGGTGTTTGGTTTTTCTTTTTTATTTCAGTAAGATGAGAAAAATATTTAGAAAAAAATCAGAACAACCTGCATTGTCAACATATGTCAACATGTTTTCAGATAACAAAAGCATGCAGCCTTCTCATGGGCATCTAGACTATAATGGATGAAAAGCTGCAACTTTGCACAATTTCTATAACTATACAGAGAGAGTTGAGCATAATTCTTCTTGAAATCCCTTTCATATTTATGACCTACTGAATTACCAGTACACGCAAAGAAAACACAGCACCCTAAAAACCTTTACAACCTAGCAGTTCTAATACCATGAAACTTCTCACCACAGTCAAAATACAAACATGCAAATCCACGTAAGGATAAGGAACACTCAATAGAAATATAAATTGGATTATACTTACAATCTGGTTAACTTCTGTGTGTTCTGAAAAAGGAGCTCTGGAAGAACTTGCAATTTGTTCTTGTTCAGACGCCTAAAATGTTAGAATCAGAACAAAAATTACATTGCCATCTCATTTTAAAAGCTTATTCTATTATGCATAAACACAAGAAGCTCCTATTGTAGTAAAGCTTATGTTATGAATTCAACACAGAATGCTTTATGTACGTTAACCATAGATGAGCTAAACGGATCGTGCCATCTGTAGACCACCTGCCTACATTCTTGAGGTAGGGAGTCAAGTGACAGTCACCAGAAAGTTTGAATGCTTTAATATGGATGAGTACACATTTATTTATCTTCAGTTTTGCTCTGGATGCCTTCCAGTAGTGAAACGTATGGTTCCCATATTCAGCCTGCAGTGCTCTGAGGAATAATTAGCAGTAGTTATCTGGATTTCTCGTTTCCTTTATAAACATCACAGCACAGTAATTTAAATAACCTGAATAAATGAGTTCACTTCCAGATTAGCTATTATTTCTCCAGTACGCACACATGACAATTTTATTCATTCAGAAATTTCTTAAATCTCCACTTTGAAAATACGAGCAGTGTTGAAGAACATATGAAAACACAGATGACCAGACAAACACTTGGAGTTTTGAATTACTACCCTTAAGCTGTTCTCTGAAGCATTTCTGGAAGAATAAAAGCGTTCATGTGCTAGCCCATTTCACTTTGAAAAAAAATTTATGCTGATGAGCAGAACTTATCAATTTTGAAGAAATCTGCCACATTACAAGTTCTTCCAGCTCAATAGCTACAAAAAAAAAAAAAAAAAAAAAAGAAAAAAAAACAACAACACACCCAAACTTCCTCTCCTTGGTAAAACACAGCCCTGCAATACCTAAAAGAAGTTTTATTGCCAAGTCTTATTGGTTTCTTTTTTTCCTCTCAGTGTTTTTTCCCATTGACAACAACAACAGTTACTTGCTTTCACAACAAGTAATGAATGTTACTTGCATATTGAAGTGGGCATTACAATTTCATACAGCTACACCACTCTAAACAGGGACATGGCTTCTTCCATGTGTCTTTGTACTACTGTCTTCTTCCCTCCCTTCTTCCCAATCTAACTTAAATTTCACCTTGATAACAGATGTCTATTTGCTAGAATTTTGATCCCGAAGAAAACCGGAACTTTCAGAACCTACTGATACTTAGCACTCAATATCTGGTGTCCAGTTTCCTTGCAACTGAGTCATTTTGCTCTCAGAAGTCAAAATTCTTTTTGAATTGAAAGGCCTTCCTCAGAGATCACTCTAACCTTGTGGAGTTAGAAGCGCAGTCTTCATATGGCTACCATATGAACAAGCCTTGCAAGAGAAAGTGGCAGTAAGGGAAAGGGGAATTATTTACTCCTCTTTCTGACACCTATGACAGATCAAAGGCTGGATATGCAAGCTTTCTTACAAAGACTAAACATGTATGCATTAGGCATGCTGCTTGCTGACGTAAGCAGATCTAGAAATTGGTTATTCCACATCACTTTTACCAAGTGATATAATTTCTGAGATATACAATCAGACCAGTTAATGAAACACTAAGCATAAACATAGGAAATATGAAGCACTCGTCTGTATTTGAGAAAGTATATATAGGAGTTTTCCAACTGGATTCCTTTAGCGGTGTGAAATTTCACACTTCTATATTGAATCAAGCTTGCCTTCTCTTTAAAGTTGAGAGTGTGCAACTTCACCCTCAGTAAATTCACATTTTCAGTTAAATATATATATTTTATAGAGAACAAAGTCTTAAAATACAATCAAAAAAATATTTGTGAGAATACAGCTTCACATTACAACCTGCTGTTCAAGGACAGAAAACATTTCATGTTGGTCTAAACACGCTGTAAAATTTTAACACAGTACTGTTAGAAATGAAGAGTTGATTTCTTCATACTGCAGCGGTAAGCAAACCAAAGCCTCCTGTCAAAGACCAGTGCCATTAAGTCATTGTAAGTTTGCCTTAACTCGTGCACACAAGCTTGATTTTCAAAACAACTCATCCACACATTAGTGCTCCTGTATGTGATAAGGACGTGATGCTGTCCTCAGTATACTGCAAGCATACAGTATTACTTTCAAACTGGGCTTACAGCTGGTGAGTCAAAGAGGTGTAAGTACTGATAACTACGAGAACCTGAGATAATAACAAACTGTTTTGGCTCAAGCTATGGGACTCCACAACCATTTCCATCACTTCCTAAGACTTGCTTCAGGTTGTAATTTCTGCCAAAGTCATTTTATTCAGTTTGACCCTCAGGGGAACATGGGAAACTAACAAGGTATTGTTTCTCTTCAACAATACACACGGTATGTATCATAATTCAATATTCACCAAAGACTAGGTCAGCCCTTATAAACTTAGATATCTTATACACTTAATATAGTCACAATTACTATGTACCAGTACACCACCAACAGCCTAGGAAAAATCCCAATTACACTTATTTCTCTTCCTGGCACTGAGAGAAAGTTTGTTAAGGAAGTTCTTAATATAGAGGTATCAAACTACAGGACAAGATTCTTTTAAACCTCATAAAAGAAACACTGAAGCATTCAAAATTATTTTAACAAACAAACAAAAAAACCTATGCATGGTCATTAATAAGCCCCTATTTCCTTCAGTTCAATGGGAAGTGCCAAGCATGAATGAAATGTAGTGGAACAGCTCCTAATGCATCATTTTAGGGAACTTGATTTTATCCTCATCTACCAGTAAACTCAATGGCACAGAAATAAACGTCAAGTGCAAAGTGAAGCAAGCACTAGTAATGCCAGCACAGGGCAGGGCAAGCTCTAATGTAGCACTCTCAAGCAGAACTCCAATGCACTGGCTAAACGTGCTTTAAGGAACCAGTTTGGCAGCAGCATCTTCACACAGGAAAAAAATGAAAAGAAAAAAATAAATAAATAAATCACGAGCAATACAGAAATTCCCTGTGCTCACACGAGACTTTTACCTCTGGCAGCCTTTCATCTCCATATCACCATAAATCTTGACCCTACCAAGAGGCTAACTCTATATACAGCAGTGTTTCTCATTTTATAACAATTATCTCGAAAAATATTAAGCAATTTATTCCAGTAAAATAAAAATTGATAGAAAAGAAGATCATAAACAAAATTTGCTAAGTTTATGGAAAAATCAAAATGTTACTGCTACATCAAGTCCTTTGCATTGCTCAAAGTGAGAGCACAACCTGGCACCCATAGCACACTACAAATGAAATCATTCACCTGTCCTTTAATGTTAGAAACACGTTGGCTGCACAATCTGCACACGCACATCACCATCACTGTACCAGTACCGAGGCATGCCTAGGGGAAGGAAGGAATCTGATTACACTGTCAGAGAAGATCTGGTTCAGTTTATTTGACCAGAGACTGCTGGATGAGAATGCAGTTGTTCAGTCTCTGAATTATTTTGAATGGGATGTTTTAGAGCTAATAAGACCTGCAGAGTATTCAGGGAATGCAGTGCACTGAGGAGAAAGATACATAATCACCTAATGCCACAGAACAGATTAGCTCCAGAGTTGGACCAGAAGCTGCTCTGTGGATGCACACAGCATGAAGCCCAAACTAATAAAATCTCCTGGAAGCTGAAGAACTATGCAGACAGACTCTCCCAAGAGTCACATAGGCGCTGGCAATACCTGGATTGAGTCAGGCAGTAAAACTGATCTAATGTATGCTGACTGTATAGTCAACAACATCCACACACTGCAAGGCGCTCCATCATCCAAATTACCTTTAACACTACCTCACATGGGAAATATAAGTTCACACATACTGAACTGTTCTGCTCTTCAAGTCCCCATGCGTGACCTATAAAAGACAACTGATCACCAGCTTTACTCAGTAGTACTCAGCACACAATTAGTGTGTCCCCAGGAGTCCATACATCACCTTTGTATGAGACCACCACACCAATACAGCACAACATCCTCTCACAAGGAACAAATGTTCACCTGTACGTCTGTTGGAATAAGCCTTGGGAGCAAGAAATAGTAATGGCTACAAAAACCTTTATTTCTGCATGCTGAAATTTACAACAGAAGTGAACTACTGTTTCTTCTGAAATTACTACAAGGCATTGCCACACTTCTCACAAAAAAAAAAAAAAAAAAAAAAAAAAAAAATTGCTTAGTAAATGGGAAAACTCATTATTTAAGGGTACCAACTTCCTGTGCTTGGATACAACATTATTTGCTCCTATTAAAATCCTTCATACATAGCCAGGCACATGAGCAATCAACTCTTCTGATCACCTTGCATAGGAACACAAGGGTAAACAGAGTTTGAAGAACTGAGATATGGAACATGTACTTCTATAAAATGTGTAACACTTAACATACAACAATGTTCACAGCATGTTATATATCTATATACACATATCTCTGTCCACTACAGTAGTTTTAAATGGTAGCTTTATGGTAAAAAAAAATTCAGCCTCTTATTAGATGTAGCCATAAAGTTTTAAGAGAAGAATAAGTCCTCCCTTCAGCACTACAGACAGCAAGACACGCTACTATTACTTTCTAACATACATATCTTAGGTTACTTGTTGATTTATTCTGGATATTGCAAAAAGTTTTTTTCAAGGCAGATATAAAAGAAGGTAGGAACAACAACAACAACAACAAAAATTTACAATGTTACTGCATCTCCAAGGAGATAATTCAATATACCTTTAAAATAAGGAAGTCATGAGCTGTGCTCTGAGAAAGACTCACCTGCTCATATTGGTCTGGAGAAAAAATCTACATTTCTTAAACAGAGTACACTAAGCCATTTAAAAATAGAAAAGAAAAAAAAAAAAAAAAGGAAGAAAAAGAGAAAAAAAAAAAAAGGAAGAAAAAGAGAAAAAAAAGCTTAAAGAGAAAACTTACAAAATACACAAATCAGGAAACAAAATTAAAATAAATTCAAAGATAGACTTGCCTGTTCTTCCTCACAGTTTTCTACAGCACTGGCAGGGGCTGTTCATTGCAGCTGAAGTCACTCAAGATTTTACAGGTGCTGGGCTGTAATTTCAGGCCAGGCATACGAAAATGATTTTTAACCCTTCCTCCACTTTTTAAGTCTTTTAGTTGATGCAAGCAACCTCAGTCAGCTGATACTGAAATGAGTCAAAGACTGCATTACAGGGGTCAGCTGCAGCTACTCACACTGACTCCAGCAGCTATATGAGCATTAAAAGCAGCAGACTTTTCTCTGAGATAGTCACAGACCTTGTCAACATGGGCAGGCAAGTAGGTATGAGGTAACAATTCCTCCAGAAACAATGCACAACAGCGTCAGTAGTTTGGGATCCTGATTCAGCTGTGGCTACTATAAGGTGTCAGTCTCAAAAGAAAAATAAAGAAGTAAGTAAATGCATGACTAGGAAGATCTCAGGTGCAACTGCTTAAGCTATCACCTGTTAAAATTAATTGAAAACATGTGTGATGCAGCCAAAATAGTAGAAAAGAAAAAAATAGTAGTTCAGTGCTTTTTCCTCTCTCTCCTCCCAGAAAAATCATGCTTAATTTCACATAGTTTTCAAAGTTATTGAAATAAAGCCTCTTGTGCTTTAAAGACAAGTATCACAACATTTATTACCGATTAAAAAAACTATCTTTAAAAATCAAAATTGCATCGTGCTTGTAAGCAAAAAAAAAATTAAGAAAAAAAAAATTATCTTTTCAAAGCTGTAACCCAGTTCTATTGAGATACTGAGCCATTGGCCCCACGTAAAATGTCAAATTGTCACATCAGAGTATGGTGTCACAATTATATTTTAAGATACCACAAATGAGTGCCTTGTAGAGCCATAATAGCAGAATGCACAAGAAAATAATCTATCAAAAACGTGCACAAGATCTGGTTCTTGTATTACACTCCTAGGCCCTGGCTATGAGAACGGAAATGTCACTATATTGGATTCCTTGGCTTAACTTTGAAAAGCAGACCTTCATGAATATCAGAAAACTCATTAAGAAATAAGTGAGTATTTGAAAGATTAAAATATTTGTAGACACCACAGAATTCTACTCCAAAACAACTCTGTGACATAATCCCTGCATGGATACATATTTGGATTTTAAAAAAGGAAGAGCAACAAGGTCTCCACTGGCAGCAAACAAGGACCTCTACAAGGACCCAAACTGCTCAGCATAGTCATTAGGTGACCTAAAAATACAGAAGCGTGGAGTGTGTTTGTCTTCCCTTAGTAATACAGAGTGAAGGCTGATTAAAGCTCCAGAAAGAACTAGTGGCATTCAGTGCCTGAATGGCAAAATACCATTGCAAGTTAAACTTGAAAATCTGTTTCCTTGTTTGTTAAGTTCCAACTTAACAAATACAGCAGTATCCAACCCAGAAGTCACTTCTCAGAAAGCATATCCATGAAAACATCAACTTAGTCCTCTACAGAGATTTTTCAAGTGTTACAAATTATCAGAAGCCTGCTAGATGGCACGTTTATTCTCTATATAAAGCCACTGCGTATCTATACGTTGAAGACTGAAGACTTGGAATTTCCATTTCAAGAATGGTCATAAAAGGTTTGGAGAAAGACAATTTTGTAATAAAAGAAAAATTTACAAGCATCCAATGTTATTGATGATAGCTTGAAAGAACAAACATTTATTTTTCTGCGCAACAGTCATTTTGCACAGCAACTGGTTGTATACCATTAGTGCTATTTATATATTAGTGTATTTAGATAAATGACAGAAAACTAAGAAAAATATTAAGTAATATCAATGACAGAAGTCCAACTGATGATTCCTGTGATCTCTGCCACAAGAAACATCAGGCTTAGAGCGTTTTCCGTACAAATATCATTTATGGGCTTTCTTCATTTGCTCTTGCTTAGAGTTTCAACTAGAGATCCAATAGTGCCTTACTCGTACAGTGGATCTAAGCTACTACAGTTACTAACTTCTTGCTTTTGGTACATTTTCTATTTTCTATTTAGTTTATCAGGAATAAAATTCAGTACAAAAAATGTTAATATATGCTAAGTACTACAAATGCAGATTTTAAGTACGTATTCAAAGAACTGCAAAGCTGCTTCAGATGACAAAGTTGGTCTGCTGCACAAACTGAAAGTGTTCCCAACGTAAGACTTAAAAAATATTGAACAGCAAGAAGCAAAGCAAGACATACATAATTAGAGTTGCAACCAAGAGACAGGTATGTCTGTACATGGTGTGTATGTCTGTACATGGTGTGTATGTTTATACCCAATTATGTCTATATATTCCTCTATGAACATGACTTTTTCATTTCGGTTTACTTCACTCAAATCCCTTGTGTTCCAATTCTGGACATCTTCACATGCCTCCAGTAAGCCCCTTTTGCTCCTCATAGATATATTTAGATGAGATTTCTGTTCTCAAATACTATTCTCACATAATAAAAATAGATACATTACTTCATATCTCTGTGTAACAAGCTGCATCTTCTTACTTCATGATTCAGATAGACTAAAAAAGATGTTTAAAGAATTTGTGAATTTTAAAAGTGACCAGAGTACATCCTCCAATGTATTTTTGGCTCATTGTAGTGTTTCTTTTTTTGTTGTTTTGAGATGGGCCGCATATAGCACTTTATGGTTTCAACAAAAGTCACACTCCCTCTTCCCTACCAAATTTTGCTTTTATTTTGCTTATCTACTTCAGTCCCTCAGAAAGTCATGTCTCTTATTTATTTCCATGGAGACTACAACAGACACAAAGAGAACAATAATACTATTTTATAGAGAAAATTCTTAGCTACAAAGCCCCGTTTTTCAACAGGTACCATCATCAGCTACACACTTCTCCAGTAATGAACAAGAGTCTGCAATGCTGTGATCATAAAAATTTGCACCAGAAGAGGTGACCGACTATTTCACATCATTATTGCTAGAAAAACGTGGCCCACTCAGTCCATCTTTGAGCAGCCCAAAGAAAAGAAAGTCAGAAGGCACCAAATCCAGACTATACAGTGGATGTGGTAGCTCAGTTCAGCCAAGACTGGCAATGTGCCCCACAGTCTTCAAAATGCTTCAGGGACTGGCATTATTGCCTTACAAGAGAAAGACTGTCTTCTCTGGCTTGACTCTGGAAGCTCAAGACTTCAGCTTAGTCAGCACTGTGATGTAGTGGTCAGAATTGATGGTTTGCTTCAGTTCCAGGAAGTCCAGAAGGATCACTGCCTCTCTATCCCAAAAGACAGCCACATCACTTTACCTGCTGAGAGTTCTATCTTGAAGTTTTTCTTTGATGGAGAATTTACATGGGACCACTCCATGGGCTGCCATTTTGACTGCAGCTCATAGTGGTTATGCCACATCTTGTCACCGGTAATAATGTGATCCAGGAAACTGGCATCTTCAGCCTCATGTTGGTTCAATAGGTTCTGACAAACTTGTATATGGTGTTCACTATCTTCCTTGATATGCAATTATGGGACCCACCTAGAACAAACTTTACAATATTCCAACACTGCCTCCATTTCCAAGGCGCCAAAGCTGATACTCAGCTCCATACGCAGTTGCCAGGTCATAATCCACAATTCACAAGGATGAGCTGATCGAGATACTAATTTCATGATGTGACAGCTGTGCATGGCCATCTGGAATATCTTTCACATTTCTGTTGCCACTGCTGAAACGCACCATCCACCACCTCACTATACTCTCATCCACTGTTTGATCTCCATAAGTGTTCAGTGTCAATCAAAGTCAGTGGGAGCCATTTTTTCCACAAGGAGGAATTCAATCCCATGTCTTTGCTTCATAAGCACTTCCATGTCAGATGCCATTTCATCAGACTGCCCCTCTGCTCCAATCTGTTGCACAGCAACAAAATGTAATGGAATATTAGTGGGAGGTTCAACCTCTACTGCCATCCCACCAACACCTGCCTTTGACATTGTGAGCAGGCACAATAAAATAGGAGGCGTAACTTTCAGAGCAGATCTCAACAAGTGCCAGCTATTCCCCTTCCTCCCTCAGCCCCTCACCCATCTGGGGGGTCCCATGTCCTGAAGGCAAGGGGAGGAGGGAAACAAGGCAACTACAACAGTCAACGTCAATCACTGACTATCAAGGGCTCTTAAAACAACAATGGGGAAGTTATTAACTGTGAAATTCCTACCTTCCTGGCTCCAACCAGGCTAATAATATTTCTTTCTCTGTCTGAAGCTGGGATAGGAGAAACTTAACTATTAAGATCCCCTTGACTGTTGAAAAAGAAACAGCCAGTGGAGATTAGAAAAGAGAGAATGCTGCCAACTTAGCAGTAGTTCGAAGAAGTTAATCACAACGAAATAGAAGGGAAAAAAATCTACAACTATATGGGTTTTAAGCCTATTTCCTTTTTTTTAATTTTACTTTCTGGATAAATTCTGTAGGCATAGAAGGATCTCAATTTTGATAAGAGAATTTTTAAATTGTTTTCAAATCAGTGGTCATGTTTTCTTGGAGGGGATGCTTCCTCTGGAGTATGGACTTAGCTGGATCTCTTGTATTTACACAATAGGAAGGGTCGGTTCTAGATCAGAGACCGCTGTCTCACAGAGTTCCATTTACAATGAAAGCAAACAGGAGCTACAGCTAATCTAAATTAAAGGCACAGTCATTAGGAGTGGAAAATAAAAAGTTCAATGCATAAATACAGCTATACACAGCAAGATAAGAGTCATCAACTTCATAGGTCTGTAGCCGTTCAGACATGGAAAACAGTTCTCTATATCATAAAATGACTATTTTAATCAGCCACCCATAAAAACTTATCCTTCTCAGTCGATCATTTCAGTCTTTTGTTTGAAAAGAATTGAAATTACATTGTTGTCTATTACAAATTACAAAGAATCCCATTTCAATGATCATGCTGTTGTTTGTCACTTACTTGCTCAATATCTCTTTGTTCTCAAAGCCTGAATAGCTAATGCAAGATTTCAGAAAGTTCAGAGAGAATGATATGAACTGTCAGCTCTGCTATTGGGCCTTGTAGTTACTTAGGTTTTTAGATTATAATAACCACCTAGTTTTTTGTGTGTGTTTTCTTTTTAATATATAATAGTTAGCTAGTTTTTACCCCTGGAAAA
The DNA here is from genome assembly GCA_028571105.1 of Tragopan temminckii. Taxonomy (NCBI): domain Eukaryota; kingdom Metazoa; phylum Chordata; class Aves; order Galliformes; family Phasianidae; genus Tragopan; species Tragopan temminckii. The sequence continues at coordinate 3,183,552 of JAOWBP010004313.1, read as the reverse complement.
CACACGATATCTACCGACCTCTGGATTACACATCTGCTTTTCTACCGAGCATCAACAGCTTTACTGCAAAATCAAAGCATCACATGTTTGTCAAGATATTAGTGGTACTCCATTCCTTCCTTTGCAAGTTCAACACCTTTCAAACTTGATTCAAGATCTGTATTCTTATTATTGCACAATGTTCAGCTCATTCTTCAAAATCAGAGATACTCTGCTTTTAAATTTTTAAAAGGGCTAGTTTTAATGGAGCAGTCCAGCTTTTAACACTCAGTAATTATCCAAGTAACATTGGGTTCACTCTCCAATTTGGTCATTTATTCTGTTTCACACTCAAAGCATCTGGGTCTCATTTGGCAATAAACAAGCTAGTTTTTTTCCTCCTTTGTTATAAAGAGCTCTATAGCATTGTCCTTGGAGAAGAGCCTCGGGGAAAATGATGTAGTTGAAGCAGTTTCTAAGACTTCCTTTAAGAGAGAAGCGGTTACATCACAAGCTTGGGTGTAACCAAGAAGCAATAAAAATGAAATAACGCATAACAGCAGACTCAGGCAGAAAGACGGGAGTTATTGAATTCTAAGAAGTTTCTACGTTTTCTTTTTTAAAGTACACTGACTTAGGAAACAGTGAAGTAAGAGCACAGTCCATTTCATTCAATGGTTTCATCAGAAAATCCTGCCATCATCAAGAAATATGTTGCTGTCATTAATGTAAGTTCTTCACTTGTTTTCTAGCACTTATTTTTGTAAGACACTGCATCCACACGCACACAAAAAAAGTCAACTTTGTCCATTACTTTTGCTCAGCATCTCTTTATATTCACAAATAAGGAAATAAAGCCACATGATTTAAAACGGAATTTCAATAAGGTTGCTATGAGGAAGTCCGCTGCAATTTTACAGGATCATGGTTTCAAATACATGAATTTTATTTACATGAGGTGGTAGCACAGAAGCTTTTCCAAGAACTGTGAAAGTCAGCACTCCACGTTGCTAAGATTATGTTTTTTAGAAAGAAAACTGTTTACAACAGTTACAACTTTGAGATTCCTTATTACAAACATAGCAGACTGGGTGGTCCTGGTTCACATTTTCAAAGCTGTCAAATGCAATAAGCTCCACTAGTAACTTTTCATTAGACTGAAAAAGATTATCCATCCTCTATCAGAAGCAGACTACATTTCTCTTTGCAGGAAGAAGCAGCGTACAAACTGGTAACTCAAGTTTTCAGTTCTCCATATAAGAATCCTTACTTTTCTTTCAAGATCTTTTTATATGGAAAAACATGTTACAAGATGAATGATAGAGCTATTGTGTAAACGTTATACGCAGGTTTCCTTTGTCTGGGAACAAACTGTAAACGAGCAAAAATAAGTATGAGGAACAGGTTTTAAATTTCAACATCTTCCCAAAGACAACACGATTAAACAAAAAAGATCCAATATCATTCATACCTGCATTAAGGTCTGAGGTCAGTACTCTGCATCATAGAGAAAGGGGCATAAGGGTTAGCACCAAACTAACTGAAGGAGGAACAGAGAATCTTACTAACGGAGAATGTTAGTGATGGCAGTGCCAATCCAATAGACAAGCCCATAAACACAGAAGCAGCAGATGTCAGCTAACGGACAATCCCTTATCTCAGTAGCATGTATTTATAAAACCCAACTACATGCATTCAGGGTGGCAGCTTATATCTGACTGTCCCAGACCCTGACATGTAACATTTCTTATTTTCTTTTAACTGTCATTCAAATAAATGCAAAAAGGCTTGGTCAATACACTTTGAAACACAGAGACACTGCATAAGATATTGCAGAAGATAGCCATTTCTCAGTTTCTGCAGTGCTGTAAGTTTAATGGTCATGCCCTCTTATTTCAAATCTTAAAAAAAAAATAATCAGGAGTTCACACAAAATCTTTGAATTTTTATATCTTCAAAACTCTAACATTTAGTGGAAAAAAAGTAGTTACTTTCTAATTGTTGTTCCAAAGCCTATGCGAGAATAATTGGACTTTATCCAAGGAACCTATAGAATCTATTGTAATATCCCCTGCTGTTCAGCACTGTTTATATTCAAACAGATTTTGTGAAGTCAGTAAGATAGACATGGTGAAGATATTATCCTACACTAATGAGTAATCTCTCCAGCCCAGCACTGGAACTCTATGAAGAAAGCAAAATGCAAATTCTAGTGTGCACATCTCCAAGCTGTGTTGCCCCTGTTAACAAGGCTTAAAAGCTCATATTAATCAAACTAACCATTTCCAGAAGTCAGAAATAGCTGTGAATAATTAGCTTAACTTGCAAGTGGAACTACTGGCAATTTTTACCAGAAGAAACAGAACAGTGTTCCTATTTATCTGCTTAATAACTCGATACCAGCCCAGCTCACCACGCCTCTCCATATATAGTAAAGAATGCTTCTGTGGCAACGTGTTGCTCCTTCCTCCCTGGGGCTATATGCCAAGCAGAACTATTAAAATACGAAGACAACCATAATCATCTTTTGCCTGAAATTAAACTGGATGCTTAACAAAGGATGCATCCTCCAAAGCTAACAGAATGAAGACAGGGAAATAATTAAGTGGAACAAAGAACACACTGCATATTCAACATAAATTCAAGTGCTTTATCACAAGCCTATGGGAATGACTTATCTGAACTTATTCAAATGATATTTTCATCACCATTAAGCCATAAAGGGTAACCGGCCACAAAAATCCACAGTTGTAACAGAAACTCTTATCTAAAAACACCCACTTTCTCTGATAATTACCTGATTCATTTGCATTTTCCCAACAAGTTACCAACTGCAGGGGTCAGTTTTTCCTGACGTACCTCAGTACCTACAGTTTGTATTTATCTCATGTGCCTAATACACTGCATCACATCCATCCCATTCAGAATGATTGAAGAGAAATCAAGTGGACACTTAATACCCAGAGCACATGTAAGAACCCTAGAAATCTCTTTTTTCCATGTGATTCTCATACAACAACAACCTGAGGGGAAAAAAAAAAAAAAAAGGAATAACTGGAGATCATCTCTAAACAATTGAAAACATAATGCTAAAGTTAACTATAAGTCAATATGAATTAATTAGTTCTATTCTATATGGAAGGCTGCAGCTTGAGTTGAGCTCCAGCTAAGTGGTTATGGATAACTTGGAACTGGGCCAGAGGAAAAGGGTATACTCTTATGACCAATGACAGAAAGGCTGCAGGACGTACATATTCATATATATATTTTTCCAAAGGGTGGGAGGGAGAGGGAAGAGAGATGTTAAGTACTTTGAAATCATTATCACTCAGAAATGGGATTATTTAAAGGCTGCTGTGCTTGACAGCATGAAATTCAGCCAATAACATTCATGGAATTTCTAAGACCACATGCAGTATAATCATTCAAATATGAGAAAGCTCACAAAAGCATTACCCTTTTGATAAAATTATTTAAGCTAAACAAAGCTCATCCAAATTATTCCAGACCACTGACAAAGCAGTTCTTACCCAACAGCAACACAAACCTTAAAGTATTTCCTGCAGCCCCCGAAGAAATGAATTCTAAATCTGCTAGTGTTTAGCTTAAGCAAATACTCCTATAAATCTTCATCAGATATTAAAAAAAAAGTGCTAAAATCAAACAAACAAGCCACAGAAGTTTTAATGTTTAAAACTTCTGATGTAATGTTAAATGCTAATCAGCTATTCCAAGCAAATTATGGTCACATTGTAATGGAGTATCATTATTCCATTTGCTTTGTAACCATTCTTTCAGAAGCTTTCAGAAGAATTCTGTGGTTACAGAACTTCTTACACACATAAATGAGACCCAAATTTGCTTTTGCATGAGTTCTTATAGGTCAGTGACCTACTATGAAAATGTTTTCGATGAAACCAGGCTCGTTTATTATCATATTGTTAAAATAAACCTCATTGCTGTGCAGACCTGGTCAGAAGTACTAATGCAAACCAAACCCAGTTCACTGAAGCATGCATCCTGCATTCTTGCTGGCCGTCCTTTGCCTCTCTTGCACTTTTCCTGTATTTGGATTCCTCCTGTGCAGACCTGTTGACAGAGCTGCTAATAGTTTCCTCAAGAGAAGAGGTGCCTTTTTTAATTTATTATTATTTTTTAAATGTTTACAAAAGAAAGGAAAGGTTCACCCTTGGATCAGCAATAACAACAAGTTTGCCTGCCAGCAGTGGCTAAGTAATATGTAATTGTAATTACATGCTGCAAACAGACATAGTAACCTGAAATTTGAGGATATTAGTGCCCTCTAGGACTCCACAGAATGTAGTAAATGGGCACTATAATTTTCTCAACCATATGCACCCAATCAAAAGGAAAAAAAAAAAACACCAAAAAATCAGCAAATTTATACTTCTTCAAATAAAGATAAATGGTCTCTCATACAATTTCTCATTTCAGAGAAATCTATCTTATTCATTGAATAGTCTAGAAAAGAATAGAAAAGGGAATGCTGCCATATTTAAAAAATACCATTTGTAAGAAAGGTGTCTTTCTCGTGTGCCAGGATGCACATAGTGTTAAACCTACTGTTAATAGTTACGGAGCAAGTTTTACCATGTTGATGTTGGCCTTCTTTCCTGAATTCATCTGCAACTATTTATTCAGCCCTAGAACTTCAAGAACAGAAATCACAAGGTCTTATGGCAAAATGACATCCTGCCATATTTTTAATGGCAAAGTACAAAAGGACAAGACAATTTTTGCTTCTCTCAAATGACTACAAGAAATCTCAATTATTTCCAAACACAACCTGCATCTATCACAAACACAGTTCATTTGTGCAAAAAGACAACTACAAATTCCAATGCTTGATCTAATTTCAAGAGAAGCTAATGTAAGTTCTGTGCTTTAAGGAAAAAATGTAAAAGCATCAAGATCCAGATGTCTTCTATCCCTGAGGTAACACCATGGTCAGAGTACTTTACATGGCTAAGAAATGCTGTGTTTTTTCCAGTGTACAACATCAACGAAGTATGCCTCCAGAAAAGCCTCAAACAGTTTTTTTCATGATTAAGCTTTTCTTAACCTTTTATAGTTTCCCAGTGACATTTCTTAGAATTATCCAGTCTTTTCAGAATGTGGTTGAAACTACTTAAAGTCTTTGAAAAATAAATGCTGCCAGCTGTATTAGGACAATGAGCAGGACACTGACTTCTGGTATAAGCAGAATGCAGACAAGGTTTGGCTTCTACTAATTGCTTCAAACCTATTAGGTTGTTGTTCTACTTTTTTCCCCCAGTTCAGCCTTCCTGAACTAGAGATCTGTGTTTACTTCTGAACCATCATGTCTCTGAAAACATGGACACAACAGAAGTGCATACACAGTGTGCTCAGTTCTACAATTATACACATCAAGTTCTATTCTCGAGCCTAATATATTCTTTGGATTTTACCAGTCACCCAAAAAACATCTTCTATTTTGTCCCTGAAAAATAGCTTCATTTGTTTACTTTCAAAGTTTTAGCAATAACTCATCCCTATGGTACATCTAGTGAAGAAAATCTAGGAGTTTTTACAAAACTTTAATCACTTTTCAAGATTGTGGCTCCATTATTGCTGCACAAATGCATTTTTTAGAACATACATTATCCTTACTTGCACTTGGGACCAGATATCTTTTTTGAGTTGCAAGAAATTGTACTACTAGGGGAGCTAACTACTACTTAATGGAACGCTTTAATGGACTAGAGCCATGCTGACCAACGCTACGTGTTGCTAGACACCACTAAAAGCTGAGGATTCTCAAAAAAAGACTAAAATTAGAAGTTGTGCTAAATACGAAAGCACCAAGATTCAAAGGGAAAATCAATGTATTTAGAACTTTCAAAATAATAAGGTGTTTCAAGAAGTTCAAAGTATACTTGTTTTGGGATGTGCACTTACTACTCAACCAATATGTGAAAGTTGACTATTTCTGTACAGTACCATTCTATATTAGTAGAAATACAGTGCTTGTAAACAATATAAATAACAGAAAACATTATGTTATTACTATTCCGGGAATCTGCATTACATAGACCATACTTCAGCATTTTCTTCAGTTTTCAACTGTTGTGAGAAGCTTGACTCTATATGGAAATGTAAAGAAGTGAAAATTTTATAACATTCCTTTCCAACAAGAACTATTTTTTTGGACTAGCACTTTTCTCAGGAAAGCTACCAGCTTTGCCCATGTTTTTGCTAAGTAAGTCTTATAGGAAACAGGATTTCCTTACAGGTGATTTGACAGCATTCCTTTCAAGTCAGATTTCTGACATGAGCTTCTTAGTGAGGTGGTAAGGGGCAGATGTTAAATACCTCCTGCTCTAGACATGAAAAAACAGTGAAACTTCCTGAAACGTCTCAAATCTGTCCTCTGAAAGAGAAGGCATTCCTAATTCTTCAGTCCTAGGCAGCTAGTTCAGTACAAGCAAAATACAATTTGAAAAAGATGATCAGCAGTTCAGATTCTTGCAACAGATGAAAAACAAAAAACACCCAGTAATGTAACAGCTTGGCTGAGTCAGACTTATAGTCCATCCAGATCAGTATCTTGTTTCCAGCAGTAGCAACATGCAGATGTATGCAGAGGCATAAACTATGAGGGCATGCATGATACTCCTCTACTAGCTTTGCTTTCAACTTTTTTCAGCTGTGCTTAGCTGATAAAGGTTTTGCATTTTTATGAGACCTCAGCAGATCTGTCTTGTTTCACAAACCCAGCCAGTCTTCTGCTGGACATCTGTGAACTTCTATTTCACTCTTTACAAGTTTTAACATTTTGGGATATTTTCCCCAGTTTTCCCCGTTGATCAACTCTGAATTATTCCAGAGACAGTCAACTTCACAAGGTCCTCAGTGTAGATAAAGTGCCCATGAAACACTTTTTGGAAGACTAGATAAGCATGATGGAGATGCATGACTAGATCTCAGCAACTCTGCTAGCTGACTTGATCTTTACCATGCGGGTTGTTTTTACTGATACATCTAACAGCACTGATTGGCAAATTCATACGAGCTCTCTATGAAGGAAGGGACAAGTCTGGAAGTCCTAATCAGGCCAGTTCTAAAAAGTTTTGTCTGTCTGGAAATTATACCTGTGGCTTAGAAAACTGATAAAAATGAGTCATAGTCATGCCATATTTAAAGTGAAGGTGTTACTCATCCCACAAGCACAGAGACAATTCTTTCCCCTTTCAAGAAAGGAAAGTATTGGGAAAGACAGAATGTGACTTAGCTACAGACAGAAAATGCAGAAGAGCTCTGACTTACTGCAAATCACACGATGAGGAAAAACAAATCACTCTTTTTGGTCTACATGAAAAGATGGGACAAGGTAGGAGATTGTAGCACGCAGACTAACATGGTGTGGTGCAATAAACATGGACGAATAATGAGAAAAAGGTAACAAAAAGACCAGTAAAACCTGTATGAAACCAAGCCCCAAAAAGAAATGCAAGGCAGCACATCAACAGACACTCAAAGAGCTGCACAGTGCCACGTGAAGATGCAGCACATTCCTGATGAACTTGCGTATAGTTTTGACATATTCAGGGACTTTATATTTTATTTCAGGTGAACATTAAACATCGAGAACTTTTGCTTTGCTTCTGCCACCAAAGCTAAACAGGAACTCCAATGCAACTCTCATTACGTCACTATGGGAAAGCACTTCTCCAAGACTAAGACAAAAGGCAGAGACAGGGAGCACAATTTCCTGTAATCTGTAGAAACAGCATGTGCATACCTGTAAATAGTACTAATGATACTGTGGAGATTTTTCCTTCCTCTAGCCTTAGGGTTCTGAAGCAGGATCAAATTACGGAACTCTTCGCGCAAAAGCTTAACAAAATACTTCATGAACTTAGAAAGCTGATATGTGAGTATCTTTTGAGACCATATTGCTAACCAAGGTCCAGTCATCATGCAGATGGAGTAATGTTGTCACCACCTAAGTGGTAAAAACTACATCTTGGCCACTTGGAAGACCCACTATCAAAGAAAAAAAAAAAACAACAACACTACAATTCTCAAAACAAATATTAACACTATACCTGTGCAAGTTAAATCAAACAGTCACTCGAAATCAATCTGTCATTTTCCCATGTATTTTCAGAGGGATTGTCTGGAAGGAAAACTTCAGGCCAAATACTAAATACTGGTGAGTAACCAAGAATGGCAGTGACTCTATCGTAGGAAGATCCTGCAGTACAGCGTGTTCCATTCTCCACAGCTGTGTCAGTGGCATCAAAGAAGACCAGTAACACCTCTTCAGATATTGCACCCAAACATTCTACCTCATCACGCTGGAATTCTCAGTGTCAACAGTCCCAGACACACTCCAGTAAATGACAATAGTAGCCGTCTCTTGAAAATGCAAGATTAAAAAGTACCTTCTCAGATGTCTGTTATAGATCTGTTATAGATCTCCCTCCCCTCTCAACCCAGACAATTTTTCAGATGTTAAGGTCAAAAACATGAACAAATATAAAAAAATATGGTTTGAACTTGCAGCCAGGAGGCCAATGGCACCAGGAGCTACATATTACCAGCTCAAAGATGCAGACAACACAAAACATAAGTGCTAGCTATTCTTCAAATCAGGAGAACATCATGTCTGAAGATGCCAAAAACTGAATATCATTTTTTTATTCTTTCTCAGCTCTATCAAAGAGTGGCTAAGCTTACAACTGGTCTTAGAAACCGATTTCTGCCATTTACAGTTTACTTTGTTGACACACAGAATTAGATAGTATAGGTTTGTCTCACTCTACTGATGGTACACTGTTGCAGAAACAATTCCTCCCAGTGTGAAAGATAAATGCAGGTTTTACACTTGCTGTACACAATTCCTTATAAGTCAGGGGGAAATCTTAGTTATTACACATGGATGACAAGAATGAAATCCATTCCTCCCAAATGCAAAGAAGGCAACTTTCAAGATGCCTCAGCTGACCTGGATTACCATTCCCTTCCTCATCTGAACGGAAAAGAACCTGAGTGAAGAGCTGTCCCAAGAGCAGAGCACAGAAAGGAGGGTGTGGTTTTGCACTCCTGGAGCACCTCTCGCGCCTGAGTAGTTCGGTAGCAAACCAAGTACAACCCAACTTACACACAGTGGTTTGAGAAGGAAGAAGGAAGTATGTAAATAATGAAATTGATGAAATATCAGCTCACCGCTCTAAATCCATTTGTCTGCAACTTCATTCTCCTGTATTTCCAGATAAACATTTCATGATTACCGATCTCAAACCGGATATGTCATAGGGAAATGCAGACAGAAAACAATAACGCTTCCTTCTGAAAGGTTACATTCAAACTGTTTTTCATATTTACAAATCCATATGGCTTCATAAATGAAAAAAGCATCATGTGCAATTTCAGAAATACTTCTAAACTGCACACACTGCAAACCTTGTATAAACACCATAGATTTGTCTACGCTGCCAAAGATTTGCAATAAGCTTTTGTTTACAACAGCAGAGAACTGTCCAATGCTTTTATTGTTTTGCCTGCTCTGAAGCACTTAGCAAACTTCCACTCTTCCCGTTAATTATGGAAGATGCTTTCTGTATTACATGATTTATTTAAAGCCTACTCAATCTCAATATATTAAATCCAGATTGTGAAGCAGCTCATTACAATTTTTCTCCTTAGCATCTTTGGTTGCTAATACAAATTTGACAGTACTGCACCAAATAAACTGACTTCAGTACACTTAATCAAGTATTTAGGAAGCAGCTTACAGAGATCGAAAACACAGTAGTGTCTCTGCTGTTAAAGGTCAAGGACAATTGCCATTCTGACCTCAGTCTTAGCACATACAAAACCAAAACCATATACATATATGCTAGGGTTAAAATTTGGTTCTAGTTTTTTTTGTGTGTGTGTGTTTTTTTTGTTTTTTTGTTTTTTTTTTTTTAAGCTAATTAATTTTCCCAACTTTGAAAAGATTTGATTTGGCCATGCTTATACATTTTCCCCACTCCTTTAAACAACAAAAACATGGTTTTAGTGTTTTCAGATGTTGAGATCTTTTATGCTAGCTAAAGACACTAATTTGAGTAGAAAGAACCAGCCATCAGCCAAAGTCCAGCCTTTTGAAGATAATACAGCTACGTGACAATTTCTGGCAGTTGCCTATGGAAAAGTCAGGATCAGCTGGTGTCTTATATCCTGCATCATTTTTCACATAAACGTGTGACATCTGGCTCTGAAAGAAATTTCAGTTCATCTTTTAGGCCCACCACTGTGCCTCTTTCCTCTCACTCCTCTTTGCATACAAAATTTTGTAATAATTTTATCTTCACATTTTACACACGTTAACACCACAGCATATAGCCAAAGTGTCAAAATTCAAAATAAATTTGGGTATAATTCATTGTCAGTACCGAACTACGTTTGTATGGGCATACGCACGCTACTTCAAACCACAGAAAACAAAACCAGAAAAGATCAAAGTCAGACCTTTTCCACTTAACTACTAGGAAAAAACTGCAGAATGGAACAAGGAAAAAAAGAATTAGAATCTGAAACCTCCTGTACATCAACAAATGATGCTCTAAAATAGTTACTGGTAAGGAGGGCAGATGCCAAATTTACAGCTGGCATTTCTAAGTTTTAGCAAAGAATCTCCATTTTATATTGTCTCCATAACTTGCATGCTTATTGAACATATGCATATGTCTGCCCTGCAAAGTCAATGTTACTTTGTCATACCTTTTCTAAAGCAGCACTCTGGAGTCAAATAAAAGCTGGCAGCTAGAAAAGCAGCCAACGAGCCATGGAGGAGACATTCTGAAGTCATTCTAGCACCTCAGACATATAAGCCTGCATTAGCACATAAGGTCTAGAAGTATTATAGATTGTCTGAATTGATATTACACTGCACAAGAGCACTGTCAGTTTGTTTGATGTTTAACACCACCACAATAAATAAAAGACAGTAAGATGTTTGGACCAATTAAATCTATTAATATTGTATATTAATTGACAAACATTTTATGGTCAGCTACATCACTAGCTAACCTGTGTGTTTTAGAGCAAAACTATTGAAATTACTTGGAATAAAGCATTCCTGGTTTTCCAATGTGCTGAGCACCAGTGGATATTCTCAATAATTCCGAGTCTTAGAACTCAGAAGAACAACTTACAAAAAAACCCAACAAATTTCTAGACAAGGCAATGGTAGAAGAAACCAAAACAAACAATAACCAACCACTGCTTATTCTTCAGCTTTCCTCTGTAAAGCTAAAGAGTCAGCGTAAGCAGTGGCTTCTATCTTCCACACATAATTTCTCATCTTTGAACTCTCTGTTCTTTTGCCATACCCTGCACTACGTGCTTCTTTCAACCAACACTGCCAGACTTTATTAAGAATATATGATTTCTTACAATATCTTGCCTTCTGCTACTTAAATCATGCCTTTAGATGCTCCATCAGTATTGTAAGTATTAATCTCCCATTTAAAAAAATTAGAACACGTTATAAACAGTAAGACCCAAGTAAGTGGAGAGACATCATTATGGTGTTTTGGGGAGCAATAGTGAACAACTATAGAGATATTTTATTCAAAATACATTTACTGTTATGCAGAGCCATACCATACAACACATTTCACAAACAAAACCGCTCATTTACTTCATTAATGCTGATGAATTCATTTCAATATCCACACATGTGAAACTACACCGATCTAAAATAATATCTACCTGAGGTTATGGTCTGTGCCCTTTCAATCACTTCCATTGAGGAGTGTGGGAACAGTATAATTCAACTATTACTTTGAATAAAAAACTTTCATTCCTGGCAAAATACCATTTATCAAAATTACTCCTGTTTTAAAGTCAGACTCAATGCAGCTGCTTTGTTTCAAAAAAAACTTAATGGTTACTTTTGCATTCATTTCAATAGATCAAAAACGAATGTTATTCCAGAATTGAAGCAATATAGGCAATTTTTATTTGTTATTTGAAAGAAATTAAATGGAAAAAAGCCAATTTTCTTTTAATTCAACCATCATACTTTCTTCATTAACATTTTGCAATGTTTGACAATACTAAATAAAATAGCTTTAATATTACCTAAAATGTTGCAATTTAGCCTTTATAAGTTATGCCAAATTTTCCACAGTTCATTCTCTTAAGCCTACTGAGTCATAGCAAAAAAATAAAATAAAAGAATATATATATCAGATTTATAGTTCTGTCCTAAAAATGATTTAACCGACAAAAAGTTGTGAGTTTCCAGGCCTCACTTTCATACTACATTCATTTAGGAAATATTTTAATGACAGGCAATCTTAAAAGAGAAGCAGAGAGAGTGTGTTTAACAGGCCAAGTTAAAGAGTTCAGAAAAAGAAAGAAAGAAAAGGAGAGAGAGAGAGAGAGACTTTCCAACATCACATACTCAAGCAGATGCTATTAAAGGTATCATATTTCCTAACTTCTGGTTTCACAAGATGCATTACGTTCATCTGGTAAGAGAGCAAGCTCTACAGAAAAGCAACACATTAAGAGAACGCTTCAGTATTTATCATTTCTGGTTCCTGATAGCAAGTCTGACTCCAAGACTTTTTTCATAACTCATTTCATAGTTCAACTAAATTTATCTGAATTAATTATATGATAATTACATTAAACTGAAACTTGGTAGTTACGGTACTGACTATCACAGACAAGGTATAACCTGCGCAAGCTGTTTTCTGCAGCATCAGGCTGTGCTCAATTTTGGAAAATTAACAAATGTGTATATAAATATATATTTATGTATTTATTTTGTCTCCCTACCTCCAAGAAGTGTGAAATGAATCAGTCATGACAGAACTCTTGCCCTGGAATATAGGACTAGGAATTGGAAAAGTGGCCTGTAATTAGAATTTAAAACTCCTCCCCCTTACTGTTAATAAAAGTGAGCTTTGTAAATGAAGAAAAAACCCTGAGTTAATTCATTCTGAAAAGATCAGTGCAACAATTAAACAACTTAAATAAAACCCTAATCCCAAAACCATGCGAAACAGCTTTAGCCCAGCATATGCTCAATACTCCAGAGTTCTTTTGAACAATTGCTAGTGTGAACTTAACTCTTTAAAGCTACATTGGAGAGAAAATCAGTTAGAAAAGTCCAACAAATGCCTTGCAGATTATCAAGCATAAAAGAAATCTGCCTCTTCAGTTATCAAAAAAGCATTCCAAACCAGCATGCTATTTCTTTACAGTCGCCTACGAAGAGTAATTCCCAGAAGTATTTCAGTATTACAGAAATTCAGCTCTTCTCCTACCATAAGCAAACAAAATTAACCTAGCTTCATGACAATGCTTCATGACCCAAATAAGAGTAGCAATTTGAAAAAGTATCACTTTTGCATTTACTGATATTTAACTTCACTCTCCTGCAAGACTTGTAGTTTCCTACAAGCTCAATTTTGCATTAAGATGGTTTTTAAATTAATAAATTGCATTTATTTTGATTGCCATCAAAAGCAGAAGAAATCTGTCTAGTTTCCTCCACCAAGTCCAGCATGATACCCTGGAATCTACTGGTATCTATCAGTGGCACTATGCAACCTCAAATGAAATGGAGCTAAAAAGAAAATTATGACCAAAGGCAATTCTAGAAATACTCTAGTTCTCAGAGAGAACAATTATAACTTCCATTAGAACCTAATCTAATTAAATTTTATTTAACTTTATAAATAAGGATTATAAACAAATCTTTCTTTATGTACATACTAGTAATAAAAGTTGCCAAGATTAAGTTCTTTCAAAAATGTTATCCAGACTCCAGTGTCAATGATGGTTCTGATTTCCTTGTTGAGTCTTATACATTTTCTTTCAAGCATGATCTATCATATAATATGAAAGTCAATTTTGTTTAAGAGTATACTTTAATTCAGGAAGGTACCGTTTCATTTTGGTCTATTTTCTGTCTTTTTTTTTTTTTTTTTTAAAGAGTTTGTTTTTAATCATGAAATATTATAAGCAATCATTAGAAGTGTGGTAGAAAAATGCCAGACTATGTATAAGTATTCAACGTGAGATACTTACAGTCGTTCAAGTTGCTTTAGATCCTGAAATGCTCCACGTTCTATCACACTGATCTGATTTTCTTCCAAGTGTCTGCAATTCCAGAAATATCAGTTAATTTTAATGCAGCATAACTGTTTCCCCACGTGTTATAAAATAGCTTTTCACAGAAGTAACAGCTCAAGCCCTTCAGATCACTAGCAGGAAACGGATTAAAAATTTGCCTCCTGATTGCCAGATTCAGTAACCATTTTTGTTCCAAAAACATTTGTAACCATCATGTTCAGAAAGATGTTGGTTTAGAGACTGATTGTTACATTCTCAAGTACATACTTTTAGCTTACCTAATGTTACTGAGAAAGATGACTGAATCCTACAGCCAATGGCAGAAGTATCAAGGTAAAAATTTTTTGTTGGGTCTTCCTGTTCTGCAAAGATTTCAGGCTTACCACAGAGTAAGCTATTTGTAAGCAGTCCAAAGCAGTTTGGTCTCTTGCAGCCATACCAGTTATGTTTGACAACAGTACGCAGTCTGTACATCAGCGTGAAAAATAAGAGAAAACTCCCAGATTTCCACTATTCCAAGTGTGGGACCTTGCTTTTCTTCACCCGCTGAGGCAAGGATAAGTAATAAGCAGTGGAAACCAACTTCTCTTTGATTTACATTGCACAGGAAATGACTACTCATTCACACAGCAGAAGTGCTCTTCACAGGTAAAGTGCAAGCCAAGCAGCAGATACATCATTTAAGCTAACCTTCTTTCTCAGTGCTGACTTCCAGCACACACCGAGTTCTGCTTCCGTAAAAGCACTCAGATAACAGTATGGACTCCAGGCCCTCTGAATATTGTACATGGCTTTAGCTAAGATAACAGAAATGAAGAATGTAATTCATAGTAAGTTTGGCTTCAGACCAGACTGTAATAAGTGAAAATGCATTCCTCTATGCAGTAGCCACTCCTCTGCACCCAATTCTAGGATTCTCAGCTAAACAGTGATTGTGAAGAAAGACAGCAAAAGACAAGTCCACAGCAAAGAAAATCAATAGAAAAAAAAATCAAAAAGAATGCAAACACAGAAGAGGGAGAAAAAAAATATGAAGTTACAAGGTACAAAAGAAAAAGGAATATTTTCCATCTTTGTAGTCAGTTTGAGACTGGCAGCTTTCTTGTGTTGTATCACTCTACCGGATTCTGGGTCATTTATTTGTTCTCCTCATCATGAAGTCTCTAAAGAACACCAGACCACCTGTCTAGGCCCTCTGAAACAAGTTTCCTATTTCTGCTCCTCCCAATATATCCCCATCACACATGGAGAAAAAAAAAAGAGGAAAAGAACTGGTTGTTAAATAACGGAGAATAGCTTTCTCTTATGGCCTTCCTAATTCTAACTAAGTAAAATGAAGGAAAATGTGAAGGACTTCTGAAGACCCAATGTTCAGCAGTACAAAGTGGAAGTAAAACCCCAACCACACACTAGATATGTCAGGGACATGAAAAAGTGAAATACATGACAAAGACCTACAAAGAACAGATTAGCAAACGCTGAAATAGCATATCCTGGGTTACAGATAGTCATAAGACTTCTGACAGAAGACAAAACCATTAGAAACTATGAAGTTTCTAATAGGCATGTTCTGCTTTTATTCCTGATGACTCTTATGACAAAAACACCAGACACCATTCAGAATGGCTAAACATGTTACACAAACCTAAAACAAGCCCAAAACAAGAAATTCAAGTCAAGATTAGCAATTGCATATTTTGCTTTTTGTTAAGGATGTTCAGTTCAAGTGTCTGCAGTGACATTAGGTAGTACCTAACTATAGACAGTAGAAAAAGGCAACAAAACCATCTACTGTATGTGTAAACAGTACTATAATGCAGACTTCCAGCTTTGCTGGTATTGACTATTGACCACTGCAATAGGAGCCAAGGAAATCTAAATGACTCCACTGCTAGGTTTGAAATGCTCTCTTGACAGAAACAGAATAAACTTGCCTTTTCCTTGGCAGATTTCAATTAATTTACCAATTGAATTATCAGTAATTTAATGTAGCAGTTTTAAAAGGCAATCAAAGGAAAAGACCAACTACACAAGGCAATCAAACAGAAGTTTAGAAGGGGTGCTGGCAGATCTGTGTGTTTAACCTCCGAGAGTTGTTTTAGGAAAGGAGTTAACAAGAACATGAAAACCAAACTGGCTCTATCAGCACTGGGACTCAAAATTAGGTCCCTGCCTTGATTACTAAAACTAGGAATTAGGTACAACAGTCTATAAACTGCTTCTAGTGAAGTAGATGACATACACAGCACATAGTCATTTGATAAGGGCAGCTGATAAGCAGAACTAGGTAATTCTTTCAGAAAACTAACATTAAAGTGAAAAATTTGAATTTTACCCCCTTGGTTACTGTTAGCAGAAAGAAAAAAAAATCATGTCAGAAACATTTTCAAAAAAACATCTTAGTCATAGCTTTTAAATACACATCAACACATCAGACCTTCTCTGATGTTTGCAATGTTTCTCACTAACACTTGCAAATTTGCATTTCTACAGTAGCCCAATTACAAGCAGGCAGAAGGCCATAGTTACATTAAGAGAGCTCTGGAAACATCCAGAATCTTGCAGCTTAACCTTAGCTCATTACATTGCTTTCAATACTGTTGCTCTCATCTAGCTTTTTGCCCCACTTCATAAGTGCACAAACAATTAAATCCATACATTCGGACCTCTATATAAAAGTAATGCATAGAACTTGCTTTTCACAAGGAAATAGAAGATTCCCTCTGTATTTATGGAGAGACACCAACATCTGTGTCTGCCTCTATACTGATCTGGAGGGAATCTAGATCATTTGATGTAATTCAGAAAGTCAGTCAGAGAAGATTTCAAACAGAAATTCCCTTCAAACAGAAAGAACCTCTAACTTTTTCTGGAAGAACTGAAACATTTATTCCTATGCACCTTTACTGAAGATTAAAATTGATTACTCGCTTGTGTACTTAAATTTACTGAAGCTCTAAGGTAAATGCTCATGTACTCTCCATGATATTCAAAGACACCTTAACAACACACCTTACTAAATAACCCCAGATATGTCATTACCGTATCATTCAAAACCCAGCGTAAAAAATATGCCATAGTTCTTAAGTACCTAAGGAGAAATAATAAGCTAATGACAAAGCATCAAATGTATTTCCCGTTCTTTTGATCCAAGATGTAAAAAACAAACAAACAAAATCGATGTATAGCTATAATAGATATCTGTGAAGTCGTTTTATATTTCATCACTAACTGTGTGGTCCTTTCTGAGGTTCATAAAACCAAAACAAGGAAGTTAAAAACTCATTGGCTTTAAACAGGCTGGTTTTAGAAAAAAACCTGTAGGTTAATGTTCATCTTCTGTTGTCCAAGGCCCATTTGGAACTACAGCTGAACTCCTGACTGATACTTCTAGATCAAGAGACATCACCCCCTAGTTTTTTTGTATTTATTATTTCATATAAAAAAAAAAAAAAAAGAATTCATAGGTTTCTTTGTGTACAACTTCCACAGCCAATAACTGTTCTGAAGTTACTCTTAAACTTCTGCAGAAGTACTACTGAAGTTAACAAGATCTGAAAGTCCTATTTTCTCATGTTTCAGTGCAATTTATTTATGCATAAGCTAATTGTGAGGTGGAACAAAACTCTTACAGCAGTATTCGTTAAAAGCCATTAAGAAACCCAAAGAATTAAACAGCTCTGAGACTACCTTCAGACTTGAACATGGAACTAAAATTAACTTCATGTCACAAACCGTTCCAATTGCCTACTCTAAAATACTACCACTAACTCAGTAGTGTGCAGAAGTTATTAGCATTTGATCTCTACAATTATCTGCATCCTTAGTACAAGCAGCCCAAGATAATCTTTTCAAGAGGGATGAGTTTCATGTTATACTCACAAGACACGGAGATTCTTCAGTCCCGAGAAGTCCATCTTTGTGATTCTCGTTATATTATTTTTTTCTAGATCACTGTAAGAGAAAAAAACAACACAGCACTGAGACACTGTAACTGACATCCAAAATTCTGATAGGAGAAAGCATCTCCATCAGTGCAGTATCTATCAGCTACTGAAATTGTACAAACTAATATTTTCACTGAAATCTGAAGAAGTGGTTCCTTTGTCCTGCCTCTTTCTCTTAAACTTCACTGCTCTCTCACAAGAAGTTTTTTCAACTTCTATATTGGTGCTCATATGCTATACTTTTACATCTCCCTCAAGACAACAAACTTTTGAGAGCCAAAAATATATTCAAGACCTGATTTTTTATGATACAGCTGAAACGCACTACTCCGCCCCCAAATGAACACTGAAGTCTGGAGTTATTCCAAGTCCAAGTGATGCATGATGCACAAAGTTTGGCTGACTACAGCTTGATGAGAGAACTAGAAAGCACAGGGCTACCCTCACAAATTAAAGATTTGTAGTTACAGAACTGCTCCCTCTCAGCATCATAACTAGGCAGGCTCTCCAACCCATTTTTTGGAAATGCCAGTTATCAGAAGATACTGTTAATAACACCGACCTGTTGCCCATGCTTATCACAACTTGCCAATTTACATCTTCTATATTCACTTGAATTCTGTATTTTCTAACACATCTGTTATATGTCAACACATTTTCCTCATGTAGTCACATACCAAATATTACTTCCTGCACTGTTTCAATTTGTGATAATTTATGCTCTAGATTTCAAATTAATAAGTAATTGGCATCTTATCTACAAAAAGGAAAACCCACTGCAACCAGATCTTGAGCTATCCAATTTTTTTGTAACGAGCACACTGAAAACACAAAAGAATTTCATATCTAAAACATGTATCTTAATAGACATTAAAACAAAATACTCTTCAGCTTGAGTCAAATTCTATTTAAGTCTAAAATACATCAAATTAAAAATGAAGGAACCCATAAATCAATCCTACTCTTAGGAATCTTACTTAAAGCTTGCCCTTGGTACACTAAACTGCAGTGTAACTGCAGAATAGCACCACGTTTCCCAATGCAGAGTCTTTCTGTCATTTAAGAGGTGTCATTTTTTTCTTCAAAGCACCAACTGCTGACATGGGTGTACTGTAGGCTCTGTGCTGTTTCTCTCCTTTGGATTTGCCCTTACCAGGTACCTCCAAAAGTCCTCCTGGTTGAGCAACTTCTGTTGATTTTGTTTGTTTTTCCTGCCCAGACTGTTCTATCTGACTTAGTGCTAATCACCAGGAATGAGAAACAGCTAGATTTTATCCCTAGTACTCAGTCAGGCTTACTTTAGCATAAGCAAAATTCAGCAAACTTAACTTTAAAGCAGGTATATTTCCACAATTTCACACCACAAGTACGTTCTGTCAGTTTCCTAGATACAAGAAGTATTTAAAAAAACAAAACAAACAAAAAAAAACCTTAACATTGGAGTATTTTTTTTCCATCTGATTCATATTTTATGCTTAGTAAAATGCCACTAAATATAATTTAAAAATACAAACATGCAAGCTCTTGGGTTAATAATTATGTCAATAGAAGACCGAGTATTTTTCTAAAGATCACAAGATTGTAAACACACTTGCCAACAAGTTTTGTTGTTTATGGATGAAAACAGTTTAATATGAAAAATTAGTCACGACATTCCCTAAAAGACAACGAAATCATAAATTTACAAGACAAAGTAGAGAACTGTTCTTTGAAATTAAATTTTATCACAGCTTCTGTATTAATGTGTACTCTACTGTATACACAAAGGCTCCATTTCTTTTTCATTTCTAATAAAAAACTCAACAAGATAAAGGAAACTAACAGTCCTATTTTTATGCACATTCGGCAATCATCTGAAACCTTGACCCTGAAGTAATTCCTAAAAAACAGGTGAGTGTTTCAAGTTGAATATTTCTACAGGTACAAAAAGGAATCCAAGGAAGGAGTACAGCTCGGAACTTCCAGGAATGCTTCACGTATCCCCTCTGCATTCTGAGAAATGCTGCCTAGCTGGCTAACACTGAACGGCCTCTAAGTGCCTCACAAATAATACTGCAAAGGAAATATGAAAGCTTTCAAAGTAGAATACTTAAATCATATGAAATCTTTCACATGCTATCCTATGGGGGAAAACAAACAAAAAACCAACAGCGTTAAAATGTTGATGTGTAAACAACTAGGAAAAATCATCTTTGATCCTTCCATCAAATACAAGTAAGAAAATTTGGCAATGTTGACCTGGCTCGCAGAATTTAATAATTTCTTATCATGCAATTCCATACAAGCATACAGTACAGCTGCTATTTAAACCAGTCTTTTTTTCCACCTCACATCAGACTGTCAGCAGAATAGATGTACTACTACTAAGAAATACGCAAGCGTTCAAGAAATGCATAAAATAATTTATGTTGAATGAAAAGCGTTTATTTTTTGATGAGAAGCAGCATATTCTTCTACAGCATTAAATAAAAAGCACTTATCATAGTATCCGATTTCATTTTTCTAGTGTAACTCACATTGTCAAAGAAGAAGCAGTTGGATATGTTGAAGGTTAAGCTTGTTAAAAGGTATATTTTCAACATTCAAAGAAATAGAACTGATTTCTTAGCATAATTGCCATGTTCCCCAAATGCTTCTAAACACGAGAACAGAGTTTCTCCTAATATGAATGTCATCCTTAATTAAACAAAATCTTAAATACATGGATGAGTACAGGTAACTGCACTCATTCGTTGGAGGAAACGACTCTTCAAATTGGTAAACACGTATAATTGTTTTCTCATGTGTTCCCTAAACCTCATTTGCAAACCAATTTGGAATTAAGCTCCTTTTAATGTCATTTTAGCATGCTGGCGCATTCACTTACTGTAACTGAAAGGTTAAATGAACAAAACAAAAATCTACACACAGTTCTGTATAGAACTCACCACAACCAAGTGCAGTCTGGCACTCAGATATCAGCAATGATGATGATTAAACTTGGAGTTTACGATGACCAAAACAAACAAACCAACAAAACAAAAAAGAAACTCACCCTAGCCTGTCTACAAGATTTGTGCCAGGGTCAAAGGAAGCTACAGTGTGAGATCTTCATCTTTTACCACTGCAGCTTAATTTGCCAGAGACTTCATGAAGAAAGAAAACACTATGGATTGCCTAAAAAGCTCGAGTCCTAAGATTCAAGTCCAATTATTCTACATTTTTCATAGTGGTAAAAATTTTCACTGATTTTTGCTATTAAAAATGGAAGCCATATAGTGTTCTTATATTTTCAACCTAAGGCATAAGCAAAACATTACCAGAACTGAAACAGTACGATACACTACTACCAACAAATGGTAACAACTATTCGGTCTGTAACATTGAAATGCATTCCTTATAGTTAATGGTAACAAAAATCTTAAGCCATAAAATGGTTTAGAAAAACAGAATAAACTGTTGTGTTGGTTTATGCATGTTAAGACGGTACATACTTTTATAATAGAAGAAAGAAGTTATTCTGTTCCCTTATCAAAAACAAGGGATAATGATAATGAGACATAGGTGGAAAAGAATCCCTACATTTTAACTGTAAGTAGAAGAAATAGATGATCCTTGATACAGACAGCTAGGTCAACTATATTTAAGAATAATTAAAGTAAAAAACAAAACAAAACAAAAACATTTAAAAATGCCCACAAAACAACATCAACAACAGCAAAAAAAGAAAATACCACCACACCACACAAAACAACAACAGGGCATTTCCACAGCATGTAACAGCCACTGAATCACGCTCTTCTCAAGGAATACCTTTGAGGCATGGCCTACATTTTTTTCAGATTTTCCAGCTTCATTTCCTCTGTGTTTGCAGTTCAGTTTTTTGACCCTGGTGCATCATTAACTGGCACTGGCATGTCAGGTGACCTGACTGCAAAGGCACTGGGAAGAATTAACTCTGGAGCAAACAATGCATAAATAGCTTGGTGTTCTATTTGCATGTTGCTTCCCATCTGCTTTTTATGCCATTCCTCTGAAGGTGTTCCCTTCCCTGTGTCTAACAAAAGTTCTACCAAAGCACAGCAATCAGCAGGTTAGAATTCTCCCAAGTCAACTTAGTCAGCTGAGGGGCACACAAAGCAAAGAGAGTCACTATCCCCTTGTTTTGCCCATTGTGATAAGCCTTAATTCTCAGCACAACGTAACCACTCAGCACGAACAGGTGGACACAGACTTTCATTCCTGTCACACATGCAAAACAGCTTTTTTTTCCCCCCTTCAAGTCTGTGAGACCAATTCCACACATCAACTTCATTCCTCTCTTCCTTCAGCCCCAGGAACATTCCCACTATTCAGCACTATCCCCACAGCAAGTTCTGCAGCACTCTGTAGTGAGAAAGACTTTCTTGAACGCTCTTTGATCAACACACATCCTTAGATTGCTTTTTCCTTCACTCCTGTAGAATGACACTGCATATAT
The DNA here is from genome assembly GCA_028571105.1 of Tragopan temminckii. Lineage (NCBI taxonomy): Eukaryota > Metazoa > Chordata > Aves > Galliformes > Phasianidae > Tragopan > Tragopan temminckii. The sequence goes on along the minus strand of JAOWBP010004313.1, from coordinate 3,161,040 downwards.
AAGATCAATCATCCTATTAAATCATCCTGAACATTAGTAGGTAAATCCACTTATCATTCACAATCATGCGGCTGATTTCAGCAAGTAAAGCTACTTGGACAGCACCCTAAGCTGTAAGATAGCCCTTCTTCATGAAGTAAACTTACCTTAAACCATTTGGATTTTATTGATAAGTGCTTCCTCTGCACTAAAAAAGCAGTATTTACCTTCTGAACACCTACCTGTTCAAGCAAGCTTTCCCTCAAGGCTCATCTGCCATTTGAAGTAAAATAGACTAAAACCTTGACGAACTACTATGTAACACTTCCTCCTCCTGTTCAGAGAAGGTCTAGCACTGCTGCAAAAAAGCCCATTGCCACAGGTTACCCCCTTACTCAACAAAACTTTGTTACTGCAAAGTTATTGAACTGTTGCAGACTTCAGTGGTTTACAGCTGGTATTTGTGGGCAACTTAATATTTTATACTTCCCTTATAAAAAGCCTGACAGCTGATTATGAGCCCACTAGTGGGTTTCAACTGCAAAAAGCTAAACCTTAACATCTGATCTTGGTTGACTTTCAAATACATCGTGGCTCATAAGAATTGTTGGAAGCAAACACACAAGCAGCTTTGAAAAGAAACTGGATCAAAGACACAAAGAAAATTATAATGTCACGGTGAATTTGACTTATATTTAGCTTCAATAAATTTCTATCTGCTGAAGCATTCACTCAACACAAAATTTCTACTGTGTGTAATTCCTGCACTTTGCATATTGTGTGAGGCCAAATGGATCTTCAGTCTGACTCAAAACACCTATCCTGCCCCAAGCATACACAGGCCCGGCTACAACTCTTGGTCGCTTCACGTTCAGATATATACTGTCCCAAAGAAATGAACAAAACACCACTGTGGAAGGTAGGTTTATTTTGATCCATTGTCACCTCAGTTGAAAGCTCTCATTAAAATGAGAAGAATCTGGAACTGTCATCAACACCAGTTTTAGTAAAGCTTTTGATACTAATTCCCTATTGTCAGTCTGTTTTTCTTTTTAGCATGTCTTCTTTCAAGGCCATCTACTGAACTTTAAGATCAATGTTTAAATATTTTAAAGCATCTCCAAAATTCTCTGGAGCATTCCACTATGCAGCTTCAAGCCACACCAGAAGAGCTAGACAGACTTCCTGTTACAGCACTTTAGGTGACAATTACTCTTCTGAGCCACCCAACACTCTCCACGTATCCAGACAGTGTTCTACCTGATGACCACTCTCTTCCTTGGACTTCATTAAGTTTATAAGTCCTGGAGTAAATCCAGTTGCCACAGACACATTGTATTAAGTGCTCTACACTTCTGTCTTCTGGACTCCCATATCTCAGAGAACACATACACCTGGACAATCTGAGCCTGTAATGATTACATACATAAGGTCAGAATTGAGATTGACAACAAGAACATTCAGATTATTATTTTAAAAAGCCAATAATCAAGAGCAACCAGATGCTGAACTCTTGTAACCATTTCAAAATAATAATTTAATACCCACATGTATAAATACAAAATCCTTATAGAAAATTCAAATGCTTATACACACAAAGATGCAAAAAAATCTTTAAAAAAAGCACTAAAAAACCCTATTTCAGTAAGTTTTATTACTCAATCGTCAACTTGCCACTCGATGAAACCTTTGCGCTTTAGTCTCTGAGGTAATCCAAAATTTCAAGATGTACAACTACAATAAGAGATGAACATAACCAGGTGAATCCCTAACCTTAATTCCCCAACCTTTTTCCAGACTACATATAAATGCTACTTATTTATTTTAATAGCGCGCCCATTTTGGAGCTAGTTCTGACTCCCTAGCTATGCCTCCTGGGTACACAGTTCTCAGTGCAACTCCTTACCAGGTTTTTTGCTTTTTGTTGCTGTTGTTGTTTTGCTGTTGTTTTTACTAAGCCCGTGAGGCTGGCACTACACAAGTTCAGAGGTATGCAAAGGCCACTTGGCCTGATCGTTACAACTGCAAGTGGAATATTTGCTTTAAGACAAGCTTCTACTTAAAGGATTTTTCTAAGCTGCAATTTCTGCTGATTTGGAAAAGCACCAAATTCCAGGCTTAATCCTGTTAGCTTTTGGTCAGAAAAGAAGCTGCTTAAAGTTAATTCTCTTCCTGAAAGAAACCCAATTATTTCATTTGATTAAAGCTATTCATTGTCCATGAATTTTCTAGCGTGAAGAAGTCCGCCTCCCTCTTTTTTTCTGGAGTACCAGACTGGCAAATAGTGGCATTCTGAACAAGAAAAATGAAGATCATCTCTGACACCCATAATTTGATATCAGTAGCTGATTTTGCATCTCAGTGGTTCAATACCACAAGTCCTATGTGGGTGCTATTTATGAAAACACTTATTAATCAATTTGCCTTTAATCTAAAAAGACATTACATGAAAAAGAAATTATATAGAGGGAAAATAACTTGCAATCTATAGAGAAAGAAAGCTAGAGCGACAGTTTCAACTTCAAGTCCTCAGATGTTCTCCCTTTTAAATTAATGAAGAATTCAATAAAAGCAGTAGAGAAAATGCATACTCTATATTAAGAAAAATTAATTATCACACACCTCTCTTACACAAGTTACACAGTACTAAGATTGTTTCTTGTCCAGCTTCTTCATATATAGGTATTTCTAGACATAGAATCTCAAATACACAATTCAGAATACATCAAAACAGGAGCTAAGTGTCTGCCACGTACCAGCTCCAAGCTGTATGCATTTATGTCATACTCGTGATAAACAAATCATCAAGTCACTCATTACTCTCAAAACAAATTGCATTAAACAATCGTCCTACGTAATTCAAAGTTTATAAAATGAACTTTCCTAAGAAGCAAACAGGTAAGGAGTCAACGCCCCATCTACATCTCACATCAAAGCCAACTTCAACTGAGACATACTGTAGAGAAGTTCCAAAAGTTCATTAAGAGTAGAAGAAAAATAATTTCTATATGAACTAAATTGTGACAGTTTTGGGGATAGAGACTTATTCCTTATTATAAATGAAAAAAAAAAATCATGCAATCTAAATAATTTATTTTAAATGATAAATCAACTTGGTAGTAACAGATACAAAATGAGGAAGCTAAAACCAAAGTGATAACAACTCAATCCAGATTGCTGATCCTAAAGAGTTACGGATACCTAACATGACCCAATACCTCCAAATAACTCAAGCAGCACACAATCTGAAGAAACAGGGCTTTTATTGTTTTGCCATTACACTGCTAGAGGACTTGGTCGATCCAAGCCACCTGCTAGAATGACGGCTGAGTCATCCCCTGAAAATCTGCCTCTTTCATTTGTCTGCCCAACCCCCATTCACTCTGAAAGGTAACCATGAAGACAAACACACACCAGGTGAACTAGAGAAAACTTGCATTTTCACAAGGTAAGTTAACCATTCACTTGAATGCCCGCTGCACTCTGAAAGCTTAAAACCAAGAGGAGTTCTCAATGTTTCTTAAAGCTACCTTTGGGACTCAAGGCAAAAGGTTCTTCAGTGAAGCCCCTCTCTATGAACACTTTCATTCACAGAATGAGAACACACTAACACCATGCTCATTCAAGAGACATGTCTTTTCTCATGTGTGGATGTATTCACTCCAGTATGTCTGTTTTTGGCTAGTCTCACTATCTGTTCTGTTATTTTAACTATTTTCCAGAATTTCTTCTATGGGGTTAGTTTGCCTTTAATGGATACAGAGTGCCACTAGCCTCTTAGCCTTAAATGACTGTAATTCCCTATGGAAGGCACTTGGCAATTCTCTTGTGCCTTCAGTCCAAGAACTTCAAAGTCACTATGATAAACTACTCAGTTATAGCATTACCCTGAAGCCCTCTGGCAGCACAATCTGCATATCTTCAGATTTAACATATTTCCAACTCAACTTAGGCAATGCAGGAAATAAAGACCTGGGATCATATTTTATGAAACACACAGATTCCATTAGTTCACAAAACACTCGGGCAAGTACAAACTTCAGTTGTAAAGAAAAAGAAAAAAATCAGTTCATTTCATTAATGAGAAAATAATACACTCCACCTCTATTTAAAAAGACAAGTTGTTTTTTGCTTCTTAAACTAGAAACAGTTGACTTCTCAAATGAGCATGAGAAAAATATTTCTTTACTGACTTCTGGGAAGACTGGTACTCTCTAAATATTCCACAATACAATTAATTGTAAAGATGTTCTACATCTTCAAACTAATTTTAGACAGAACATGAAGCGCATACATGTTTTCAATTTACTTAAGAAATATCCTGTACAGCTCAAACAGCTAGAGAGGTAGCTTGCCCTCTTGCTAGCTGTTTCCAGGGGGCAAATTTTAAAAATGTAAGAGCTCAATTTTAGGTCACTGATAGTAACGCTTTTATCCATGTTTTTCATACTCAAACACATGAAGAACACAAAGAATAAAGTTGTCGGGAAGAGAGAGTGTCAATTAATAGAACCATACTTAATCATGCCTTTGTATGATGAGATGACCAGCTGTGCAGAGTAGAAGTGAAGAGAGGATATCTTCACACTGATTTCAGCAAGACCTTGGCACTGCTGTCCAGACTCTCTTTAGACCCAACTGATCGGATATGGACAAGGTAAACAGTCTGGGTGCAAACTAGCTGGACCTCTGAGCGTGCAAGGTGATCAGCAGCTGGCTCCTAGTATTCTCCCTTTGAAATCAATGGTAAGGCCAATATTGTTTAACGCCTTTATTAAAGAGCAGAATATCAGAGTGCATGTTTAACTTCACAGACAGCATCAAATAAACAGAAGCAGCCAGTACACTAAAAGGTGAGGTGTACCATAAGGAGGTCAGAAAAATCAGGCTGACAGGAACCTTAAAAAGTTCAAAAGGGAAAAAAAAGAAAAAAAAAAATCATGTACGTACAAGAAAGCAAGCCTCTGCAACAATTACAGCCTGGGCTCTGACTGACCAAGAAGCTGCTTTGGAAAAAAGGACCTCAAAGTCCCAGAGGGCCACAAAACTATCAGCAGTGTAAGCCCTTGGAGCAGTGAAGGCCACCACAGACCAGACTGGAGCAAGAACCAGCAGTGTGCAAAACTTGACTAACACCTCTTGTATTCAGCACTTACAGAAATTCATCTGATCTACTCTCACAGACTCGCAAGTACAAAAACAGGCTGACAAAGTGGAGAGAGTGAAATAGATGGCCATTGCGATGATCAGCCAGCTGAAATATACCATATGAATATAGGCTGAGAAAGCTGCATCTGCCGAACTTAAATATAGGATTCTGGGGAGATTCTACTGCAGTCTTTAACTACAAAGAAGGTAGCAGGACAGGAGAATGTAGACCCCTGTCTCTGCTCTACAGAAAGAGGGAATAATATATGAATGAACATTGTAGAGAAAAAACAAGTCCTGCCAGAAACACCAGGTCCCAAAAGGACTCAGAAATATTCTGCATAGCTTCACCAACATCAGCAATGCACAAAGTATATTAATACAGCAGTATCAGGATCCAGGAATTTTGATAGTCATGTTAAGCCAAAATAACAATAAATTTACAATTCAACGTTTAGTATTTGTATTGCTCTTGTTGCGTAGTACCACATATACGATGCTGGATCATTTTGATCTCCAGAAAATTTTCAGTGTTAATTAGATTGCTACACAATAGCTAGAAAGTACAAATTCTATGCTGCAGTCCATTGTTCATTGTATTTTAACACACCTACACAATACAGCTTTTAATTTGAAAAAACTAGACAGCTCCTTCAGATTACAGAAGGCTCTTGGATATGATTCAAACAGTGTTTTCTTTTGTCTGAAAGAAATAAGAGAAAATTGATCTTAAGAGGTGTCTAAACCTTGAGAACAAACTAGCCATTTCCAAACCAACTACAGTGGCTTGGTTAATGGCCCACATTAAGTGCTCAAATGATCTGGAACTGCTTGCAGGCAACACAGTCTGTCCTCACCTTCGTTTTTTTTTTAAAAAAAAGGAAAAAAAAAGAAAAAAAAGAAGAAAAGAAGAAAAGAAGAAAAGAAGAAAAGAAGAAAAGAAGAAAAGAAGAAAAGAAGAAAAGAAGAAAAAAGAAAAAAGAAAAAAGAAAAAAGAAAAAAGAAAAAAGAAAAAAGAAAAAAGAAAAAAGAAAAAA
>JAOWBP010004313.1:3137522-3154776 GCA_028571105.1 Tragopan temminckii | reverse complement strand
AAGAAAAAAAGAAAAAAAGAAAAAAAGAAAAAAAGAAAAAAAGAAAAAAAGAAAAAAAGAAAAAAAGAAAAAAAAAAGAAAAAAAGAAAAAAAGAAAAAAAGAAAAAAGAAAAAAGAAAAAAGAAAAAAGAAAAAAGAAAAAAAAAAGAAAAAAAGAAAAAAAGAAAAAAAGAAAAAAGAAAAAAAAACTTGGCAACCGTAGGTGCTAAAAACACTGAGGAAAAATTGCTTTTTGAAATTCCTGCAGAAGCTAAATTTCCCATTAAGGGGATTGTTGTTTAAAGTCAGACCCGAGGCCTGCAGAAAGCACCACAATGGACAAGTAATTAAAGTACTACTTCTTCAAGGAAATACATGTTTGTTTCAGCCTGCAGAAATTCCTGACTAATCACTATACCTTGCAGTTTTCATTATACATAGAAAGAAAATTTTATGTTGGCCAAATGATGCTCAACTTGCCTTTCAACTTTCAACTTCGTCTTTCAACTTTGCCCTCAAAGTTTCGTAGGCTACTCTTCTACTCAAGATCTAATGTGGCCATGCCATCTGTGCAAGACAAAGAAAGTCTGCAGGAATGATAAAATAGGATTAAAGGGGCCCAACCTCAAGTGCCGGAACAAATACAGACCTTGTGAAACAAGCAGGCAGGGCTGAAGTTCTTATTGCAAAGGCAGAAAGACAACAACTTTGAAATAACCATACAATGGAATTGCTTAAGTTGTCAGCCTGTATCTGATGATGGCTGGATACAGGGTTCTCAAAGACATGCAAGAAGGAGGAGGAAAAGAAGAGGTTTTTCTTCATGTAAAGGATCAGCTCAAATGTCTGATGCTTTTCTATGGACTGGATGAGAGGATCACTGAGATTGGGCTGGTCTGGCAGAGAAGAGAAGTGATAGAGTCATCATGATGGAAGTTTGCTACAACCACTCACGCAGGAGGAAGGAGGGCACACACTGTTCTTCAAGCAATGAGAGGAAGCCTCCAATCACACACCTTGGTTCCTAAGAGGGACTTGAACCTCCCTGACACTTGCCAGATAGGCAGCACAGAGTAGGCAAATGGCTTGGGAAGTTTCCAGATGGTGTCAGACATAACTTCTAAATACAGATGCTAGATAGGCCAACCAGGGGGTAAAAGATTTCCTGATCTGCCACTTACATGTGATAAGGTAGTTGGGGGTATGGTAATAAGTAGCACTGCTGGCTTTAGTGACCACAAAGCAATGATGTTCAAAACACTGAGAAGTGCAAAGATGGTGAGTAGCTGCACATAGGCTTGGACTTCAGAAAAGCTTAATTTTTCAGAATAAAGGAGACTTGCAGGAGGTTTCCTCCACAGAGCCATCTGGAATAACCCTAGCACAAGAATGCTCCATCCAGATGCTGAGTAAAAACAAGCAGGTGTGTCAGAACACCACTTGGACTATAGAGGCATCTGACAAATGAGCTGCAGTGCAGAAGAGAAAATATGGTACACAGAGGTACAGAAACATTGCCCAGACACAAAGGGATGATATTAGCAAAATTACAGCTATGCTAAAGTTCAAACTGGTAATGGGCATTAAAAAAAGCTTCCAGCAGCATATTAGCTGTAAAAGAATAAATAAGGAAAATATGATGGTTTAGTGACAGACTGAGGTGCTCATTGCCTTCTTTTTATTAAGTCTTCCCTGATAGAGACTTGCCAGCCTTCACAACTAAAGACAAGTTTCAAGGAAGAAAGAATCAAGTCAAGCATCTCCTAAGAATTCCTAACCTGTAGGGTCAGGTAAGATGCATCTGGTGCAGCAAGATCTGTCTGAAAAAGTGCACCCTCACAGTGACATCATTCATAAGTACTAAAAATATTTGATAAATAGAACAGGTAAATAGTACATTTGTCTTCAAAAAGAATGATGCAGCAAGGTACAGGCTGGTCAACATCAGACTCACTTCTTTGTCCCGTGGAAAAGTCACAGAGTAAACACTATTAGAAGCAGTTTCTAGGCACAGAGAAGATGACTGGAAATAGCCAACAGATTTATCCAAGGTGAAATCACGCTTGAACAACCTGCCTGTCTTCTAAGCTGTAGCCACTTAAGTGAAGAGGGAGGGAGAACAGTGACAAATTTCTTTCTGAGTGCATCTGGAATGCCATGTTCAATCTGGGGCTCCTCAGTCCAAGAAGGATTCTAAAAAACTTGATCAAATCCAGCAAAAAACTACTGAAATGGTCTTTACAATGTAAGATGAGTCTGAGGAAGCTTAACTTGTTTATCCTGGGGAAGGGCAGGCTGCAGGATGACCGAATAGCAGTCTTCCAATAACTGAAGAGAGGTTACTCAGAAGATGGAGCAAGAGTTTTTAATAGAGGTACACAGAAAGACAATGATTATGAATTGAAATGGGAGTGTTGTGTTTCAACCAGGCAATCAGCTGAGCAGCACACAGCTGCTTGCTTGCTCCCCTCCAAGTGAGGATGAGGAAGAGAACTGAAAACAAAACAGAACTTGTGGGTTGAGATAGAAAACTATTTACTAAGGCAGGAGAGGAAAATGGAACAAAAATGCAATGATAACTATGAAACTGCCTGCTGAGCAATGACCTGCCAGCAACACAAGGTCTCACCACCTGCCAAGTGATGCCCAGCAATACCCAAGCAGCCAACTCCCCACAGCTCTGTGGCCTTCCACGTGACGTCATGTGGTATGGAATAACCCTTGGCCTAATTCAGGCCACCTGTCCTGGCTCTGCCTCATCCCTTGCTGCCAGATTATAAAGGCAGCAGCTCTTCCTTGCTGAGCAGTCCAGTCCATCCCTGGGCATGCTCCCATCACTCAGCAATGACCAAGACATCGGTGTGCTATTAATGCTACTTTGGCTGAAACCAGGACATGGAAGTTCCATCTGTTTATTTAAAAAAGCATTAATAGAAAAACAGTTAAGCTGTAGAACAAGTTCCATAAAGGTGCTGCGGTTTTCAAGACTCAAATGGACAAAGCCCTAAGTAGCCCAGTCTGAATTTCATGGTGAGCCTGTTTTGAGCAGAGGTTTGACTAGGAGCCCCCCCCTAAGGTCCCTTCCATCCTTAATGATTCTAAGCCTGCTTTCCACACAGAAGAGAGTAAAATATTTATTTGTTCCTCTATATTTGGGGTAAGGTAGAAGGATTAACAGAGAGCTTTAAACATGAAGCACACATAAAAATACGGAAAATAGTCAAAACAGTTGCTACAGAAACCAGGATGTGTGCGCATTGTAAAGAGAAAGTACAGTCACTCTTGGACACACACACACAAAAAAACAAACCATTATGTCTCATGTTATTTCTTTCCAGTTCTTAAACAGAAATGATTAGTTAAATGAATTCAACTTCTATAACCCTACCTCATCTTTCATATTCAACATGTACCAGCTGATTGGATATGAAAGGTAATTACATTAGTCCAGTGCTATTCCAAAGCCCAAACAGTACACAGGTAGAAAATGGAGAATGTCAAACTGTTTGGGATATGTTTTCATTCAACTATAAAATGGTCAATCTCATCAGAACGTAAATAGATATATCCACACTTTGATCTTCATCCCATTTGGACTTCAAAGGTATCTCTCTCTCTCTGGCACAAATTAATTCCCATTCTGGGGTGCACTAAAAAGAACATGGCCAGCATGGTAAGGGAGGTTATCCTCCCCCCTATACTGTCCTGGTGAGGCCACATCTGGAGATCAGAACTGTGTTCAGTTTTGGGCTCCCTGGTTCAAGGTAGACAGGGAACTGCTGGAGAGAGTACAGCAGAGGGTCATAAAGATGGTTAGGGAACTCGAGCATCTCCATTACAAGGCAAGGCTGAGATACCTGGGACTGTTCATCCTGGAGAAGAGGATACTGAGAAAGGATCTTTTCAATGCACACAAATATCAAACGGGCCACAGCCAAGAGGATGGGGCCAGTCTCTCTTCAGTGGCACACAGAGACACGACAAGGGGCAACGGACACAAACGGAACAGACCAAGTTCCGTATAAACATGAGAAAGAACTTCTTTATTTTGAGGGTGATAGAGCACTGGAACAGGCTGCCCAGAGAGGCTGCGGTGTCTCCTCTGGGAATATTCAAAACCCACCTGGACACTCTCTTGTGTAACCTACTGCAAGGAACCTGCTTTAACAGGAGGGTCAGACTGGATGATTCATGAAGAAACAGGCATCTGTTCAGTTGCTGTTCAATAATACAATTGGCTACTGTAATAATACAGATGGCTAATGTAAGACTTCACAGCTTGGGAAAAAGTTTTACCGACAAACAAGTGATCTTAGCGAGGCCTGAAATGAAAACAAAAACTTGATTTCATCTCCCTTTTTTTCCCCACTTTAAGACACACACAGACTAGAAACTCTTTCTAGTAGACCTTTTCCTGGAAATGTAAAGAGGTTGAATTTTTTTTTCCCTTTCTTTTTAATTTAACAAGCATCCAGTTTCACCAACTCTGTCGCCACGAAGAAGAACCACACTGGGTGAACGTGTCTGCTGTAGCCACTAAATAGCAGATTAAGCCAAGAAGTCACCATAAAATATGTAGGGTTGTTTTAATACATAAAAAGCCATTTGAAGGATAGTGTGCATTTGCTTGACAAAGTTAGCATCCAGATGTTACGATCACTAGCAATCTTCATCATTCTTAAGTAGATTCCCAGCTTTTATTTCCTTTGTTCTTATCTAGCTTTAGGTTTTCAACACAAGATGAAGCAAAGCAAAATTGCTCTCACAGTGTTTCTGAAGGAGGCTAGGCATATTTATTCGATATTTTGACTTGCTGGAACTACTCATAAAATCATTTTGCACTAAGTCACTTACTTGCTTAAGGACTGTGGAAAACTGAACTTGGAAAATATTTATTGTATAAAACAAAGTTAACATCAACTGGGAATAATTCATTTCCAAGTTCTAACCATCTTCATGAGCAGTTAGCTAAAGAACATCCCTGGGAGTTTCCCTGCATTTTCATCTGTTGGCTACTAGAAATCACTGCACAAAAGGATGGCTAGCCTGTTTCCTACACTTTCTCATTCTTATCTGAGAAACTTATATCCAGATATGTTTCTCAATCTGAAGAACCACGCTTTGCCTTAAGGCTTTTCTTCTTAATATCCACTTCCACTTCTGGAAAACCAACTTTCTTTGCTTAAGAACTTGAATTCTGTGACTTGTTTCACCACTGCATTCTTCTCTCCAGCTTACACCCTACTGTATTTAGGCATTTCATAAATGTATGAACACTACTTCCCTGTACTATTTCCTACTAATGAGTTTTCTTTGCTCTCCAGCTATATTATTAAATGACCATCTCTAACCAGCTCTTCCACTCCATGAGCCTGCTAATATCTAAAGCTGGCACTCTACAGCTATTTCAAAGCTTGTAACCCAGAAGTTCCCACCTTACTAAGTGATGTTGTAACCACTGCCACTCTCACCAAGCAAATGTGTTTCATCCAGCATTCTCTGAAGTCAGCATTTCAAAACACAAGCTCAGTACAATGCTTGTTCCAATCAAAACAGTACCACTATACAGACAAAAGACACATAGGAGAAAAAATTCCTAAATTAAAGCCCCATTGAAGTCCAGGCAAAACATGCATCATGGCTAACAGGACATTTCAACTACTTTCAGGATGCAGCTTTGCCTTGCTAAAACCCTCTGAAGTGATGTTTGAACAAAATAACCATTTTAATTAAACATTAGTGTCTCCATATCTGTGGATGACACATCCACAGTGATACATTTTTATAGGCTTTATGTCATGTGACTGCACCTGTTTTGAGAGTTTTATGTTGCAAATGATATCCCAAAACAAACAGATAGGCAATCAAATCTTTGGCAGGAGACTAATCCGTGCATTTTGTGATTCTCTATAGTAAGGGAAAGAAAACTCAAATTACACTCATACTTATTTTGGCAACCTTGCACATAGCAGGCCATTCTATGATTCCGTGATTATTTGGTCATCCACACATGGAAAAACTGCACATCCCAATGAACAGGACTACTAAATTTCATAGAAATTTCTTCTATTTTAGAGTCATCTTTTTGAAATCTAAAGAAAAACTGAAGTTAGCAATTGGAATCTTTTCTGCTTTGGGACAAACTGTTTGCAGAAAAGCCCTTTCCAAGTTCTTGTGTTAGGCTGATGTTACATAGTACCTGTAACTACCTGCTTTACCTACTGTTAAAGCTTGCTAAAATAGAATTCACCAGTACGTATCCAGAGAAAGACTGCAGCAACAACTTCAATACAGGAGGGCTGTTTGACTGAACTGATTTAAAACATTTAGTTTTTTTATGATTTTTACAGCTTACCATTTGTAACTTTTCTTAACTGTCAAGTTTACTCATTACTGTGCCTATCACCACATATGCCAGTGCTGCTCTGCAATTTAATACATTTTATACAATCTCACTATCACATTCTTTATCAGCCACAGAAACAAAGGAATAAGACCAAGTGAAAGAATGGGAATTAAGAAATAGTTACTCAATTACTAGTATGCACAAGAATGCACTAATGTCTCTGCTTTCAGCATATAATTTCCATACTAGTTAAGTGCCTATCTACTGAAACATTTTATGAGAATGTTCATTCACAGGACAAAATACTCTTCCACTCTTTCTCACTGCAAGTCAAGCAGCCAACTTTAATTCATTTCCTGGAAATAATTCAGAACTAGACATTTAAAAGACATCTTTTATAGTGCTGTGATTTGGGATGTGAGCACCTCATATTCAGTAATATGAAATTTAATACCACTTCTATTCTCATCACAAGGACCCTTATAACCATTCAAGATTTCTTACGTTAAGCATTCTACAAAGAAGCCCCGAGAAGGGCTTTTAAAGAAAAGAAAAAAAAAGAAAGAGCAAAGAGATGGAGAAAAGAACACAAAGTGGTAAAGGTCAGTAAGGTCAGTACAGCAGGCACTGACCTTGACTCAATAGCAGACTAACTTGAATTAAAAAGTTTTGCCTGACATCATGAAAATGATAGGGAATTTAAAATTTTTCAAAACCACTTTTCATTTCTAAAAGAGGACATTTCCTCCAAAGTAAGAGCACCAAAACGGAAGACAAAAAAATATATCTAAAAACGGAGTTCATCAACAGCCAAAATAACCAACACCACCACCTTGTAATACTATGGAGCCCTGTCTGAAATAGAAGATCTGATCTCCCATTTGTATAGGCAATAACAGTTGTGTACACTGAGAAAACATCCTAAAAAGTTACAGACAGCTGATTTGTCTTGTTCATTTGGGCTGATTGCCTCTATGTGCAGGCATAGCATAAAGTGACTACAGTAGAGGTTTAGTCTCTCCAGTTAAACTCCTAAAGATAGCATCACTGCTAGCAGCCTTGTACCTCAGATTGAACAGAGATAGAAGTTGCAGCCAATGAGGTATCAACTATAAGAGTGCTATCTACTCAAATTGTCTGCATTCCTTGGTCTTTAAATAGATTTAATAGGTGTTTCAGGAACTTCATTAGTAACCCGACACTATATAGACTATATTCATTATTTACTATACAGTTCAACAGGAAGGTAATCCTACTGACCTCTATGCAATAAGCAAAGTGGATTCCCCACAAAAGCCTCACTGACATAAGAATTACTTCTGCAGAAGTATCACAGATTTTCACAAAAACCATAAGTAAATATGAGTTTGGAAGCAAGACGAACTCTGAAATCAATTCTGAAATTTCAGATAAGATCAAGAAGTACAGAAACCTAATTAAAACACATGTGATGGAAAAAATCAAGACAACACCAGCTTTGAAACGGCAAGGTTTTTTCTTCATCTTAGCGAAACAGACCTTCATTAAGAATGCTCCCTTCATCAGTGACAAGGAAGGGAACAATATAATGATCAGTATAACCATCAGTTAAGATTTTCCCCTGTGAGGGACAAAATTAGATTAAGGTCTCAGAAAAAGCAGCAACTCTAAGACAGAAAGGTAAAATTCTAATTAAAAGCTCCAGAAATCTATCAATCACTGAATTAAAAACACATACTGCAGCACCAAACAGATGGTATAAAACTGAAATAAGACATTTATTCTGACAGAGACAACTTGCAGACCAGATTCAGTTAAGGGGAAAAAAATAAAATAAAAACCACACTGAAAGCAACTGGCAGAGAGGTAGGAATCAACCTCTTAAATCATACCTCTCCTCTAACTTCTCTGCAGATACAGCCTGCAAAACTTACTTAGTGAGTACAAGACCACAAGCTGTTCACCTTAAATACAAAGGCAGAGAGTACATCTCTTGCGTATGAGGGCTGCTCTGAAAGCAGTGCCTCCTATTTTATCTCGTTGGCCCATAACATCAGAGGCGGATGTTGGTGGGATGGCAGTAGAGGTTGAACCTTCCCACCAATATTCCATTACATTTTGTTGCTATGCAACAGATGGCAGCAGAGAAGCAGTCTGACAAAATGGCACCTGACATGGAAGTGCTTATTAAGCAAAGGCATGGGATTGAATTTCTCCCTGTGGAAAAAATGGTACCCACTGACATTCATTGATACTTGTTGAACATTTATGGAAATCAAACAGTGGATATGAGTGCAGTGAGGTGAGGTGGTGGGTGCGTTACACCAATGGCAACAACGATGTGCAAGACATTCCAGATGGCCATGCACAGCTGTCACACCACTAACAGTGTCTTTGCCAGCTCACTCACATGAATAGGTGGATTACAACCAGGGAACTGTGTAAGGAGCTGAACATCAGCTTCAATGCCTTGGAAACAATAGTGGCAACATTGGAGCATCACAACATTTGTGCCAGGTGTTCACACACAAATGGAATAAACACCATTTGCAAGCTAGTCATGACCTATCAGACCCATATGAGGCTGAAGGTGACTGCTTCCTGGATCACATCATTACCAGTGATGTGATGGTGTTACAAATAAAAGACAAAGTCAAAATGGCAGTCTGTGGGATGGTGAAACATGAATTCTCCATAAAAGACAATGTTTCAGACACAGCTCTTGGCAGCCAAAGTGATGTGCATCAACTTCTGGGATAGGAAAGGAGATCCTGTTGGATTTCCTGGAATTTGAAAAAAATACCAAATCTGACTGCTACATCACAAAGGTAAGCTGAAAGCTCAAGTCAGGCCAGAGAAGATGACAATTTTTCTCTTGGAACGTGATAATGCCAAGCCCCATACCAATCTAAAGACCACAGCATCATAGCAATCACGAAACAGTGGGGCACCTCCACTTGCGCAGATTTGTATGAGCAGGGTATGCAGGCTCTTGTTCATCACTGGTGAAAATGCATATCTAATGGTAGTGACTATGTTTAAAAATAGTGCTTTGTAGCTGAGAATTTGCTCTATCAAATAGCGTTATTATGCTTTTTGTGTACAATGTAGTTTCCACGTAAATAAATAGGAGGCATTACTTTTGGAGCAACTCATGTATTTAGTACCATTACAAAATAACATCAATTGCTTACAAGGCCATTTTTCAGTGGAAAAGTTCTTCCCATTCCTGTGAGCCATTCAACAGCTGAAACAACACATCTGACTGAACAACACTGAAAGGAGATTTGAAGATTAAATAAATGGAACTCTGGAGAAAAGACTTGAAAAAAATCGAAACAAATCTGCTTGGGCTATGTTGCAATCAGAATATTACAAGAACCCAACCAGAATGTTACCAGAATCCATCTCTTTCTTAAGAATTACTTAAAAAAATAAACCAAAAGAAGTCAAATTTATACAACCAGATACTGGCAAGCAAAACCTGTTATTGAACCTAAAAGGAATGGGAATGATAACAGCCTCTAAGCCTAAATCCATATTAAACTATAATAATGTAGCTGAATCAACAACAGTGAATAGAAGCTTCCTGTTATCCAAGGAGCAAAAATGAGACAAGCCACGTGCTACAAATTTATCTCAAAGAATTCACTAGAGAATGGTGCACAGAATTTACCCCTACCATGATAATATTTTCTGAACAAGACTGCTTGCTCATCTACACATCCCTGTAACATGAATACATGGATATAATCACCAGAGCAATTGTCACATATTACTTCTAGTCATTCTACCATTTTTTTTCAAATAGTTTTACCATTTGAAGTTAACATTAGTTCTTCCCCTCAGTAATCTTGACTCCTTTCCTCATCTGAAGCTAGAAACTTGCTTTGTCTCAACTTGATGATAACAAAACATTGCTTTGTCTTTCAGGGCTGGAAATTAAGATGAAGAAGGAAAAGAGTGCTTCCCAGTACGGAGTAGCTCAACAAGAAGACAGAGGATGTACGTGTTGGCTCCTGCAGCTGTCATCTTCATGACAAAACCAGGAAGCTGACTCTACTTAAAGTTAATACATGTTCTGCTCGTGCTGGAGAAGCAGACTTGCACACAGGCAGACTTTTTCTCCAGCTACTGAAAGGCATTCAACACTGTGCTACCAAAATTTTTACCTGACCCATATCTGTAACTGAAGAGAGCAAAGAAAAAAGGACTAAGAGGTACCAGGTTCCTTAAGGAGAACGTTCCACAGTCTCTGCCGAAGACAAACACAACACGTGAGATCATTCGGTAGCTGTAATATTAGGTGACATAGTTATGTTTACATCCAACTTTCAGAGTTCCAAGCTCACTTAGTAAAGAGGAATCAGACATTTAATCACAAATTTGTTATAATGTAACATCTTACGAGACTGCAGGCATTCTGAAGATAGGAGGCTGCACAACTTGCAGTTAACGTTCACTCCAAACTGGATTTAGTTAAGTCACTTCAAAGATTTAGTTATATGTTGTCTGTTCAAAATCAGGGAAGGAAGTAAATAAGGAAACAACAAATGGCTAACAGAAATGACAGTTTATTGAGGGGAAAATTTGTTTTTCAGATTTAAAAAATAAACACACAAATGAAATTGTTTAGTTTGCTTAAATATTACTTGAATGATCACTACAGTCCTCAGTCAGATGTCAAAGAAAGCTTGATTTAAGTTCAGTCCTCAGGAAAACACCTTGAAAACTGCACGACTTCAGCAGGCACCACATGAGAACTATAAACAGGAGCACAGTTGTGAATAGGAAAGGATGCTGACACAAACTCAGAGCAAAACTGTTTTCCATTCATCCCCAGTGGATAAAGCATAAGTCAACAGAAATGCAATATTTAAGCGATAGCTTCCATTCTCCACAGCTATGAAGGTCAAATGGCTTCACAGCAATCAACTTACAAGTGACAAACAGTGGACGGCACGGGGATTTTTATAGATATAACTGTAAAAATAAGAGTATTCAGATTTTTTATTGTCAGTATAATTACCCATATACATACGTGAGCTACACTGACTTAGGCACATGCTTTACTGCCAAATACATAAATTCAAAAAAAAAAGCAGCATACATTCTCTGTACTTTAGGACTACCTAGAAATAAGACAGCTAATCATATAAGGGGAAATTCTCCATTCATTTAATTCTTTTGTGTGAATCAATACTTCACAACAAAATTAAGAGCACAAGAAAGCGAGCAGCTTCATTTATTAGAAAAATACTCAAGTAATCTGATCTTCTGCAATCTTAACCAAATTTGCACAACCTACAGACAACATGATGATGGCCTTCATTCCATTATTTGCTTATGTAGCTGCCAGAATTATAACAGCTACTTTCATCCTCCTTCCTGCTTTCATCACTTCAAGACAACATAACAAACTGAATAGTGCAAGACTCTGATCCAGTATAGCTGGACACATTGAGTCAAACACAGTGTTAGGTTATTAAAGGGAAATTAGCCAAATCAAATTCAGCAACTCAGCCAAGTTTCTGCAGGATCAGTACCTTTGATCAGTACCTTTTGCCTCTTCAAAGCCAAAGTCATACATGTCCATTTATTGCTACATTATTTAGAGGGAAAGAAAGGCCTCATGCAGACTTATGGAGACAAACACTACAGAAACAAGAGGTAATTCTTAGAGGGGAGAATCCTAAAAGAACACAATATGAATGTAAGAGTCAATATGATTTGCATGTGTTTAACATTGTGTTCTGCAATAATTTGACAGCATTCAAGACAGTAGTTAAGATTTAATTCAGAGACAAAAATGGAGGAAGTTGTAGACATTATAAACCAACGCAACTTCAGCAGCTACATGCACCTAGGCCAAAAACACCATAATAATATATTTGTATAACTAACCCCAGACCACATGAAAACTCTATAGCAAGCAGATGACTAAGCTTCTAAATTGCACCTAAATGTGGACATGCTCAATTTAGCTACTCAAGCAAAGCACAGAACTGATTAGTCCTGCAAACTTTAGCAATTTAGAAAGGTAAAAATCCTCCATATTATAAGACAAAACAAGATAAAAAACTGATGCAAGAGCTATATATTAAACCAGATTGTAAGTCATCAAGTATAAATTGATCAACACAGCTAAATTCCTGAATTCTGACATACAGACACAACGTGCTGCTAACAGGGAGAGAACAAGACATTAATCAAAGGAAAAATGCAAAGGCATAACTTTCACACTCAGAGAGTATACACTGACCCATAAGACAGTAGTTTCTGTGCGTCGCTTGTTGCTTTCAGAGCTGAAGGATACAGTAACCATCACTGATGTAGCTTTGATCTGCTCACTACATTTACACCATTTCAAAC
Source organism: Tragopan temminckii (assembly GCA_028571105.1). Lineage (NCBI taxonomy): Eukaryota > Metazoa > Chordata > Aves > Galliformes > Phasianidae > Tragopan > Tragopan temminckii. The sequence continues at coordinate 3,142,100 of JAOWBP010004313.1, read as the reverse complement.
TAAACTTGACTATCAGCATTACTAAGTGTTATAAAAAATGGCAAGTATAATATTTTACATATACAAAATACATTTCTACTGAAGAAAACCACATAAATACAGAATCACAAAAGAATTGAAATGTTGCTAAGCAAACTCTGATGGGAGAATTCTGTTGAAGCAGGAGCCCTAAGGAACAGTTCAGAAAGATAAAATATATAAATATATCCATAAAAATCTTGAATATTCCTAATTTTAAAACTCATAACTTCTGCCTCAATTATTTGCAGAAAACACCTTATCAGCTGAACAGCTTGGATAAAACAATCCCTGTGCCCACCCTAAAAGTTAACTCTAATCCTGTTGGTAGGATGTTCAGTTACTTGACAAGTGATCAATAACTACTAACAAGCCCAAAAGTCAAGTATGTTACTGTTGCAATTAGACATACACATCTTGGACCTACTTTCATGCAAATTTCTTCTTTCATGAGCTGTGGGCTATCCTGGGAAATCCTTCTCTAGCACAAATGTAAATGGGGTTTATTCTTTGGAAATGTAAAATATTTGTTTCACCACCTCCAGACAGACTATTTCTGAACCAGTAACACACAAACACTTCCCTCTCTTTTTAGTTCTTCATGAGAACCAACTTAGCAAAAACTTCAATCTACACCAGACAATTAGAAGACTACCATAGAACATAATAACAAGGTAAAATGCAGCACAAACCTAACACTACTTGCTATAATTGTAAAGCTACCATTAGAGATGAAACTGTATAAGAAACATTTTAGGCTACTCATATGGCCATTTCTGTGATTATTGGTTAATCTCTGAATTCCCCAGAAGATAGAAATCACAGCTACAACTCTTTACAAAAACTGTATCTTCAAAGCACTAAAAGGAAAATAATGCTAGAAAAAGCATGTATCATGTTTACTATGAAAAATGAGTACTAAAAGCTCTGGTGATGTTTGTTTCTTCTAATATCAGAAGATATTTACTAGTTTATTTAATAGAACTTACTTCTCAACAAGAGATGTTTTCCTCCTAAAGGTTTTTATCATCTTTTCTTAGTGTTACATTTGCAGTTTTCCTTGGGTTTCATATTGATGCAAATTTACATAATATTTAACTTGGCTCCTGTAGCCAAAACATTCTGTAACATTCACACAAATGTAACTCTCTACAAGCTTAGTGGCAAAATAGTGTAAGTGGTGCTGTTAGATCTCTCATTAATTAAGGCAAAAAGTTTCCAACTTACAGCAGTATGTAGACTTATTTAGCTCAAAAGAGTGCAGGAGGAAGATGACATTTTCATATGCTGACTACAAAGATCTGCTGGGAAAATAATACAGAGAAGCTTTTTGATGACCGCACACTGGGCACACAAACATTTTTCCAAGATAAAAAATACCTGTCTCTATTTACCTCAAAATGACAAAAACTGATTACAGGTTGAACAAACCACTTAAAGACTAAACATCAACCCACTGTTACATCATAGGTACAGAATGTCATGGGCTGTGAAGAAAAGGAGGCGCTTTGATACATCCAGTGGTTGACTGACATTTCACCTAAGAGGAAGGGAATAAGGTCTTTCCCTTTACTGATCCGATTAGAAAATGCAAGTTAGTTCAATGGCCAGAAATCTAGATTTAAAAGAAGTTACACAAGCTTTAAACAACTGCTGCAATGAAGACAACAGTGAACAGCATAAAAAAAATATTGAAATGCTCATAGCAGACCGAGAGAATAAAAAGAGTAGTACAGAAAACTATAGAATGCATTATTATGGGATCCTCTGTGTTATTTCCACCATATTTTAGTCATCAAATGCTCCAATAATACACTATTTTCAAAACAAACTAAAAAGCAGTAACACAGCTATAGAGCCTATTCATCAGTAGAGCATCTCTGAGGTTAAAGATTCAAACTGAATGTTGTGAAATAGCCACCATTGTTCATCATGCAGCCATTAATCTAAAACTTAAATCTGTAAGCTACACCAAAAATTATCAGAACTAAGAATGCAGTGATTACATGCACTTGCATTCTTTTTAAAGCTTAACATACCAAGATCAAGAAACTTACTCTTTCAGCCTGGCTTCTTACAAAAAGCAAGGGAAGCCAACATCTCTATTAAAGTACATTCTCAAAAAGGAAACCTAGTAACAAAGTGAACTCAGCCTCCCTAAAACCTAGGCAATAATAAATCACTATATTGGTCTTCAAATGCTCCTCAGGTGGCGAGCTAACCATGCATTTGTGAATCATTTTAACCTGAAATCTCAACGTTTTATTCCAGACCCTAACTCTTAAACTGAACACACCTCACAGACGAAGGATACAAATAGTTGTGTTATCACACAGCTACACCTACCCTTGCTGGCTCGCTATCCTACCAGGTTGGGAGGGGTGTTTTTCAGTTGGCTTGAGAGTTCTGTTTGTTTATCAGTGCCCAGATTGCCAGGCTGCCAGTTTTAGAACGTACATAGTTTCATGCACAGAAGGAAAGCTTTCAGTAACAGACATCTGAAAACTATTGTTCAAGCAGCTGGGGTTAAAAAGAAGGCTGATAGAGCTACAGAACATTAAAGATGGTGGAATAGTCTAGTAAAAGGTCTCCCAGCACTATAAAACGAATTTAGAAACATTCAAGGATGTTATAAAATTTCATTCTGGGACAGAACTTAGCTTTTAACAGGCCTCTATACATGAAAGCTTGGTTTCCTTAGTAACCTCATTTAGTTTTCTTAGGGAAAAACTGCTTGAGAGTTTGAAGTTTCCCCAAACTCTATGATCCAAAAGGAAATAAAACAGGAAGTCAACCCATTGAATCTGCATTTTTTGCCAATGATTTTAAACACTCCAAGTTGTCAGTTAATCCGCATCAGGCACAAGTAACCGCACTTCTCCTAGAGTCATCAGTGGAGCCCAGCACAGAGCCGTGCAGAAGCTCTGTTTAACATTCCATTCTGGACATCTTCTGGACATCTAGCATTGGGTATTCTCTGCAGTAAACCACGTGCTATGTATTAGGCAGCATCAAGAGATGCTGTCCTCTGCACCAAGTCAGTGTCAAAACCGTATCAGAGGTCTGAAGTTAGCTTTCAACTTTCCCCTTTGAAACTTGCTACGTAAGAGAGTCAACCAAAAAAACTCTCAAGAAGTTATAATACAGGAGATACACTCCACACATACTCATAACACTCTCTCATATTGAGAGTGGAAGCATCTCACAGTATTACACTATCATAAATTCTGAAGCAGATTAAAAACTAAGTAACAAGCTTCCCTCCTCTTAACACCAACTTAGGCAATTTAAGACAGAAATTAGAGACTGCTTTAATGTGACTTCTTGTCCATTTGCATTAGTTTATGTCAGTAGTCGATTTTTCCACGGTGATGAAGTCACCACTCTGGGAAAACTAAGCAAGGAGAAACTGCTGCCAGCCACCAGGTGAAAATACCCAGGTTTCCAATTGCATTTTAAACTGGTGTTCTCATTGACAATGATTATTTCCTGGGAACATTCCATATAGAGTTCTAAGCAAGCAAGATGCAAGTGCAAAACCAAATCAACAAGACCCCCATCTGCTAGTATGGTCTGGAAAACACCATGAAGCTCCAAAAAAAAAATTTATTTCTTTTTTTTTTTTTTTTAACTGAGAGCAGCAGCAGGATACCTGTAACTTCTGAAAAGCTCCTCCCCTTCCCTCCTGAAAACATTAATTCGTGTTTCATTACTTAAGCTGCTGTTACTATGTACTCCACACTGATAGGCAGGTGTTGAGAAATTCATGCCAGATGTTTCTATAAGTACTTGAGGAGCCCTTAACGTTTACTACTTACAGTCTCTCAGCATTCCTGGGAATATCCCTCGGTACAGTTTTGAGTCCTAGTCCATGACAATCCACGTTGGAAGCAATGCACGTACATTTATGAGGGCATCCTCCAACAGGCATCCAACTCACGGAGCTCCAAAAGCCCAAGATCATTCCAAGGCACAGAAACGCACTTCTTCCACCAGACATGATTTCTTGATCACTCCAGCGGGTATAAAAGTGCGTGTGAGCAGCCAGCCCTCCAAGATGAAATGCCTCTACGAAGAAAGGAAAGGAAAAAAAAAAAAAAAAAAGAAAAAAAAAAAGGCTCTTAGTACAGCCCAAGGGAACCCACCACTGCCATCATCGCCGGAGCACCAGCAAACCTTCAAAGGCGCCTGAAAGGGTTACGTTAGGTGGAAGAAGGTGGGGGATTGCCTTTCGGGCTCAGGTTTCCTTCTGTTATCTACGAGCGGTACCAGAAGGCAGATAGTTTAACAGAGCTCGAGCCAGATGCGTCTTCAGATGAAAGAGAAACCGGGAGCGAAGATAAATACACACAAAACATCCATCAGAAGCGGCGGCAATCTCCCAAGCAGCCTCCTCCGCTCCGCATCGCCCCACCTGGGCCGGGCAGGTGACCCGCGGAGGCGCCGGGCGGCAACTCAAAGCTCCGCGAGCTCCTCAGGCGCTGCCCGCCGCCGTTCGGCTGCTGCCGCCGTGGGCCGGCACCCGCGCGCTGACGGCCGGCGGAGCCGGGACCGGGAGGC
>JAOWBP010004313.1:3105085-3137503 GCA_028571105.1 Tragopan temminckii | reverse complement strand
GTGGCCGCGGCGAGCATCGCGATCAGCACCGGCGGGTTGGTCGCGGCGACGGCCGGCATGTTGTGGTGCTCGGCCACCCAGTAGCGGGTGTAGCCCGCGGCGTCGGCGGTGCGGGCCAGGGACCGGGAGGCGGCGAGGGGCGGACGAGTGGCGGCGGCGCTCCCACCCGCGGCGCTGCCGCGCCCGCCCGCCGCTCTCCATTCACTGGGCATGGCAGCCGGGCGAGCGCCCGCGGCACGGTGCCACCCCTCCCCCCTCCCAAAATATCAGCCGCCGCGCCCATTGGCTGCGCGGCGTCTGACGTCACCCAAACGCCGAACTTTTGGAGCGGAGGGAGGGCGAAAGTTTGGGGCCGCTCCGCGCGGCGGTGAGGGAACTCGGGGACCCCCGGCCCCATCCGCGCCCCGGGACGCGGCTCCCGGCGCCCCCCGCCCGGTTCGGGTTTCGGAGAGTAACGCGCGGGCTGCGGCACGAACGGCCCGGCTGCCGCCGAAGCGATCTCAAGTTTCCCTCCGGGGGGAACCGGCCGCCTTTTGTTCGGGCCGTGCGCACTCCCCGAGTACCCTCTGGCGGTGGGAACCGGCCCGGCCCCGCTCACCCCGAGCTGCCCCTACCGGGAGCGCCCGTGCGCCGCGGGCCACGAATTCACCGAGGGCGGGCGGCGGAGAAACGTAAATCAGAGGAAGCGGAACGCTTCCATGTGACGGTTGCGTGCCGGTCTGATGGTGGCTGGAGCTCCGAACGTTTTAGCTGAAGTTTATTAGAAGAACGAGCCAAACACGGGGCGCCTTGGAAATCTTTAAATATTTAGAGATGACTTGGAAAATGGAGAGGCCTAAGGGAGGTGCAAGTAGAGCATCTTTTTAAGTTTAAGCCAAGTCAAAAGATAATGAAGAACAAAGCTGGTATACAAATGACGTGAAATACTGTTTCAGAATACCCAGTCCCTTACTTGGCACACCTGAAGATGATGCAGAAGGCACACTGATGCTCAACGTGTTGCTCATTGAGCTGATGCACGCAAAATGTGCTCTGTGTCTACATCACAAAGTCTTGGTCCACAAGTATGGACTCAAGATTCTGGTCCTCTGTGTAGGGAAAAGTTTTCCTTCTACCTGTCCAACAAGGAGCCTGATGAGCACTGCCCTGAAACTGCCACAGACACCTCCAAAAAGACAGGGCAATGCTACATTACATTGGATTTGCGTTTCCCAGTTTGTGCTCAAAATGTGTTTTTCTACAAACATAAAATTTTAAGTGGAAGAGCTTCCAGGGAAAAAAAATAACAACCCCAAACGCTAAGATATTCGCCACAAGAGATGGATTCCAACATGTGCCCCTAAACTCTTTGCTGGTTTCTGGCTACATTTGCCTCACTGGGATTTCTGACATTTACAACCATGTGAGGTGTTCCTGCTCACCTCGATAGCTGGTTTTACCCTTAACTGAAATGCCACCTCCACAGCCAGCAGGGCAGCTATTTGTCTACTGCCCTCTCTAACAAGGAAACATTTGACACTATGGAGCATTTCCCAGTAAAGATCAATTTGCCAACAGCACATGTAAGATCACAGATTAACTTTCACCTCTCCTTCTCCGATCTTTGACAAAGCAAAACAAAAAATAAAGTGTTCTCATTTTTTAGTGAATTATTTGGTCTTTTTTTTTCCCCTACAGAATCCATTTTGATCAAGGCTTACACCTGAACTGCTTACATGACTGGACTCAAAACTCAGTTCTTGTATAGCAGTATCCAACAGGAGAAGGCTCAGTGACAAGTCACACAAGGATTGAAAATGTACAGAGACTCAGTTGTCACCCCTTTAAGTGGCTGCTTTATGCTACTTCAGAAAAGATTAGAAAATGCTGTTCTCCCACCTCTCTCAAATTAGACGAGGAAAAGGTTTGGGAAGGTGTACATAACTTCATCTGGATTCCCAAATAAACCTTGGCTTTCCTGGAGTGAAGTCAACGAAGATGACTTCAACCTCTCTCATTAACAGACCGACTGAAGAGCAAAGCCTAGCAAACCCCACTTCAGCCTCACCATACAGCAACACGGGGCAGCAACAATAACTGTTGGAGCTCGAACCACACCCCTCCCCTTTACCCTCTTGAGAGGGCAAAAGCACAGCCAGCTCCAGGCATGTCACTGACACTCATCGCTATCTATTCTGAGGCAAGCGCCCTCCATCAAGCAGTAGTTCAAGAGATCAGCTCTTGAACACAGAACAGCTGGCTCGGCCAGATGACAGAAATTACACTGCTTAGCAAGACAAAGTACTCTGAAAGCTCTGGTGTCTCCTCCACCCAGACTGAAGGTATACATCCTTAGTTTGTTCAAGCAGTGAAAACACTTTCGTTGGAACCTAACTTGCCTTGGCAGCCAGGCAACATCATTCTAAAGAAAGATTTCCTGCTCTGTTTAACCTGCAAATCTCTTTCTAACTATGGACTTACAGAGAGTCATACATCCCTCACCTCAGGATGGACACATGGGAGTTGCTGGATACTGATTATGGTGGTATGATTAACACAACCACAGACAATGGAAGCACGACTGTCCGGTGCAATATTTATTTTTAAGTTATTCTAATATTCAGCTCTGCAGGACTTCAAATTCTAAGAAATGCTGAAAAACTCCCTGGAATGTCTTCTCACTATCATCCACAGCAATCAGTGTATTCCATGCTTCGCTGTTTCTCCCTCACAACAAAATCACCCTGAACAGAAAGGTGCACCAGACAAAATGGCAGAAAGCAAGCTGAACTGAAAGCCGAGCCTAATCTTCAAATATATTTCATTGTTATAAAAACTGAGGCATGTTTACATTCCAGTTAAAACAGCACTTAGAGGAGACAGTCACATATTATCAAGTCACACCACAGAGAAGCAGAGTGTTGGCTCTGCTGTTTTCCTTGCACATATCTACTATGCCTTCCTGATCTTGGCAACTGCTACAAGCTGGCAAACCAGTCACTTCATCTCGTAGTACATGGCTGGCACAGGGTATGGCATGCGTTACACAAAAAGGCACAAAACAATACAGATAATGGAATAGCCACTGAATATGGATCTATAAAATGTCTCCTATTTGACCCTGTTTTGTATTTATATTAAGTTAAAAGTATTTAAGTTATTTTTATGAAGCTATCTAAAGATGGGCAGTTTTCATACATACTTTTTCCCAAGCATTTGAAATGATCAACATTTTCATACATGCAAAACACCTCACAAAGGTAATCAAAGGTGTGCTGCCTACCCAGCAGGAATTTAAATCTTGCCTGCTGCTTCTGCAATATGAAATATAATCCTTTCTCTTAGGAAATGAGAAGTTTGACATATCTAGAACATCTTTACACCAGTTAGGAAATTGACTATTCAACACATGAAAATAAACAGGAAAAAAAAAAACTAAGCAAGAAAAAAAAAGAAGTTTTCTTCTTCTAAGATGGAAGAACATTCACTGAACAGCTGTTCAGATTACATTCACATTCAAGTGGTGCTGTCACCTCAGCTGCTTCCCTTCAACCTGCCATCCGTAACTGGGACTCCATGACTACCCTTCCACTCCTTGCAAAACCTTTAATACCATTTATGGGCTAGAGGAAGAGCACTGAGTTCTGGGAATGGTGGAAAGGCATGGTGAACAAAACCAGATGATTGTGGCAGCTACTCAGAGAGGGGGAAGAAAGAGAAAAATCACTTCTCTAAGCAATTTTGACATTTCAATACACTTCACTAAATACACAAGCACTGAAAGTGTTTTAGAGTTAATTTCAAGACATGCTACATAATGTCACCATATTTCTTGTCAGGCATGTCCTGGATAGATATGCAAGTGCACACTGTATAGTACGTGTAGTAAGTGTGACATGTCTGAGAAACACGGCATTCACTGCATTTGCTTTGTGCTTGTGGCTTTCACATATGTAGTAAATCCGATGCCTCCCAAACGCTGTTTATTCCACGCACAATAGTGCATCTAGAAGCCTGGCAGAACTGAAGCAGGGCCCATTCTGCTGGCTGAAGTTCTGAAATCTGAAAGTTTAGAGGCAATAAAATAAGACTGGTTTAAGAAATCCAAGCATACAGTCCTCTGGTTCAGGTAACAAGAGTCCATCACAAAACCTCACACTGCAGGACCGCTTGCACAACAGACAAAAGTCTCTACCACCAGCAGCAGTAAAGCAGAAGAGGGGAGAGGAAATTTGTAATTCTGATCACTTCAAAAGAATGGAGGCCTGAATCTTATCATTTAACTGACAAGGTTCCCTGAGCAGCTTGAAGAGGAGCTCTTCAACACATCCACCACTGAGGAGAATACTTTGCCAAGGGATCAAGCTGATGTGTGCATTTTAAAGATGCTAAGTTCAAATTCCACCTAATTTAAAGTCACTGATGCAATCATTTGGGAAGCAATGACATATACCAAGTTATATAAAGTATCTCAGTACATTGCCTAAAAAGGACATAAAGCTAACACTTGACAACCCTGTCAATGGTAAGGAATTTGAACTTGATTTTTACTAGAAACTAGAAATAGAACATAGGTTTAACATGACTGATGGCAATACTGTGGCTTTTTTTTTTTTTCCTGGGAAAATAACATCAAAGTACTCGGTTTTGCGCTCTATAGCCAGTGCACAAACTACGAGACACCTATTTAAAGGCAAACATAGGACTTCAGCGCTGCTTCCCTAAACAAACAGAGCCTAAATTGTGTCACGATGCCCTCTTGTGGCTGTTGAGCTCCCGCAGGGTCCTGAACAGGCACTGCAGCCTCGTTAATGTCTCTTGCACAAATCTTAAGCTGAAGGCTTCATCATCTACAGCACATAACGCATTTCTAGAGGTTAAATACTTTTTGAACCTGTGATTTTTAAAAATACATATGCATAAGATGTCAAAGCTAGGGCTAAAAACAATAGCAAGGTGATACTGTCCAGGTTGCAGCTGTTCACCATATCAGTTGATGCCCAATTCAGTACCCATTTCACAGGAAAAAATAAGCACTAAGTTCTAGACATTAGCTTTTGGATAGACAACTAAAAAGCAATGTTTTCTTTGCTGAGAACAGGTTGGGATAAGCAGAGTATATTTCTACCAGTGCTTTAGGTTTTAAATATCATGTTTGAAGATCATGCTTGAAAAAGTACTACCTGCTTTTAATACAATCAAGCTACACATAGTCTACTGCTTGGTATGAAACAGCAGATAGATTAAGTAGTCTAGCAACTGAAGTTAGCCTTCCCCTCAAACAGAATAAAAACCTCAAGATTACCAATCTGCACACCTTTACTCACAAATTCATTCCTATTCTGCTACATGGGAATGAGGAAGATCAGTCCATGCAAGAAAGCTTATGTCGCTATTTCACCTGCAATACTATAATTCACTGCACAGTGTGCAAAAAGAGCAGCAACATGGAGCAGCAAAGAATTCAAACAATTTCTACCACTAACACTGGGGAATCTCACTGATAATAACAGTGCTGAAGACAATGAATGAATGTTAATAAAGCATACATTTTCAATCTTGATAAGATTCAGAGATGGTATTTCAGTTGTTCTTCAAATTTAGAATTAGCTTGTTCCCTCAATTCTAATAGCAGATAACTTGGTTTTATACTCGTTCCTAATCTACCTCTGCTCTGCTAGTTAAGTCAAACTGGGAAGCAGCAGAAGGATAACTGGCTAACATCAAGTATGGCTCATGGCTCTACACCATTTTAAATGTGGTCAAGAATTTTAAATGATAGCTTATGAAGAAAACAAAAGTAGTTCCACTAAGAGTTCTGAAAATTAGATTAGGTTCTGCTGTATTAGATTTTTCTTGTACAATAGAAACAACCTAGAAATCCCTCACGTTATATTCTCTCTCTGCTGTTGTGGTGTATATTCCATCAACTTTTGGTTTACTTTTGTGTTATGTGGTTTACACACATATACAGCTCTCTACTTTTTTTGTTTGTTTTGTTGTTTTTTTTTTTCTGTATAAATAAATACTAGAGAAAAGGAAAGAAAAATGCAAAATAGATTATTGTTATATACCTCTAGTGCATAAAAGATACCTAAGGAGGGGCACTTTGATCTGAAGTTAAGCTCTATAATCGATGTGAACACAGCTTGCACATAGCAGCAATCTTCAATATATTTCATTCAGTTTCTGAGGCACAGCATGCTGATGTAAGAGTATTGAACTAGCTGGAAAATCTGAATCATTTAAATAAGTTGTGGAATATTTGAAAAGGTAAGGACAGAACAGCATAGCATCATTCTAGCCTTTATAGCATTACTTTCAATGTGTCAGAAATAGCGCAGCCAGCAGGAGCAGAGAAGTGATCGTCTCTCTGTACTCAGCCCCAGGGAGGCCACACCTCACGTGCTGTGTTCAGGTTTGGGCTGCTCACTACAAGAAAGACACGGAGACCTTGAGAAGTCTGAGACAGGCAACAAAGCTGGTGAGGGATCTGGAGCACAAGTCTTACGAGGAGCAGCTGAGGGAGCTGGGACCTTTTGGTCTGAAGGAGAGTCAGGGGAAAACTTTGTATCTCTCTACAACTCTCTGAAAGAAGGCTGTGGCAAGGTGGGGGTCAGCCTCTTCTCCAAGGTAACTGGTGATAGGACTAGAGGGAACATCCTCAAGTCGCAGCAGGGAAGGTTCAGGTTAGACATCAGGAAAAATTTCCTCTCTGAAAGAGAGAAGTTAGGCACTGGAATGGGCTACCCAAGGAGATGGCTGAGTCACAATGTTTAGAAGTTGTACTGAGGGACATGGTTTAGTGGGAAATATCGGCAATAGGTGGACAGCTGGACTGGATGATCTTGGAGGTCTTTTCCAATCTTGGTGATTCCATGATTCTGTGATAATGCAAGGCACAGCAGGAATCAGCACTGGTTACCATGACAGACTAACGTGTCAAAATGTATAACCCGTGGCCCTCAGTGGTTTATAAAACAATTTTAAAATATATTCTTAGTTATCTTTTGTTTTGCTGCAGCCAGAATCTGTCACTAAGCAATTTTAAGAGATTCTGTATTAGAAGCTTAGTTTTCTTTTATTTGAGAGAGAATTATTTGGGTACATAGCTACATTTTACCTACAAGTATTAACACAGTCTAGAAAAACCATTTTCATACAGGAGGCATCGCAAGTTTCTGGTATAAGAATACTTTCTCTCTTTACAGTTAAGCAGACGGGAGAACTAGGAGCCTCTACATATATGCAACAACACATAGTGGTTTCAGCGGTGGAGCAGGATTTAAAATGTTACATTTTAGGACACAGGTCATTGGACAAATAAGCTCAAAGAGCACTATTCATAGCATAACAATCTTGCTACACTAAAAACAAAACAAAACAATTTCTTACATTTCAAGACTACTTGCACAGAGATCTGAAAAAAATCTCCTATTAGAAAAATAGATTCCTGTTAAGAAAATTCAAATCCATTGCAACATCCCCAGGAAGTATTTGGGAAGTAAGGGAGAAAGTGCCTGGGAAAATAAAGAAATCCAAACACGGGCTTCCAGCACAGTCTTTGGAGTATATGAAATGCAAACGTTTTCAGAGCAATAGGCTCATGATTGAATACTTCCTTTGCAGATGATCTAACAGCTCCACATAACTCTGGGGAGACCTCAGTGCAGTCTTCCAGTACTCGAGGGGAGCTTATAAACAGGAGGGAGACCAGCTTTTTACATGGCCAAGAGGGAATGGCTTTAAACTCAAAGAGGGGAGATTGACGTTAGATGTTAGGTGGAAACTATTTACTTAGAGAGTTCTGAGGCACTGGAACAGCCTGCACAGAATTTACGAATGCCACATCACTGGAAGTGTTTGTTAGCAGGTTGGATGGGGCCCTGGGCAGCCACATCTAATGGGTGGCCACCCTACCCTACCCCACGGAACTAGATAGTCTTTTAGGTCCCTCCCAAAGTAAGCCATTTTATGATTCTGTGATATTTTGAGACAAAACTATTATGTTGGAAAAGACCACCACTTCATAAGCTAAAAACAATTTAAAGTCTCCAGATTTTGACTAATTCCTAGTGTGGAACCCAAAATCAGAAGGATGAGACAATATTCACCTATTACCTGGAATGAGGTGTTTTCAAAATGGAAGTATTTATTACCTTTTGCTTTCTTGTGTGAATAAGCTAATCTGAAAGACTTTGCAACAGAGAGAAAGCATTCAAAGCTGTTATTAATAATCTTTAGATTTGGTATTTTGTTTGCACATTACATGTAGAATAAGCAGTGTTGTTTCCACAGTGCAAAATATTTCATTATCTCAAGTGTAGTTCACATGGCTCAACGAATCAAAACAGAACTTGTTTTGAAACATAAGTCATTTCTTAAACCTTTTTCTTCAAAGATGCAGTACAAGAATTCAAATATCATTAGCATGTGTTGGCATCAGAGGTCATGTCTTCATCTACACAAAGTATAGTAGTTTACTCACCTCTGATGACACAAGTTCTCACTAACATCTCCAAAGCTCAAAGACATTAAATGTAAAGCTTAAGCAGCTAAATCCCCATTATGTCAACACACTAACATTACAAAATTCTTTTGACTACAGTGAGGAAATAACTGGTGCTTAAAGTAGGAACAAGAAAACCTGAGTTTTGTTTCTTTTCTACTTATGGGCTCTGACCTTGGCAACTCAGCAGTCCAGTCTCCACTTACTAGTTCATAAAGATTTATAATACACACAAGGTTATACAGCTATCTGAGCTTTACAAAGAATGTTTCAAGTATTACTTCCAATCTAAGATGAAATCTGCATTACTTATCAAATACTAGAAGTATTTTTAAGTGTTTTATCAATATGAAGTATTTTTCATAATATAACTTTCTGGTGTCTCTGACATTAGAATCATAGAATGGATTAGGTTGGAAAGGACCTTAAAGATCATCTAGTTCCAACCCCTCTGCCATGGGCAGGATTGACGGTTTTTTTCTTTTGGATGCCTTTAGTGGATATAGTATTTAAAAGGGAAGAAAATAATTTTGAATCTTCTGTAGTTTGCATACTGGACACATACTTGTATGGTCATCCAGATAAGTATTTATAACAGCACTCTTCCATATCTATAATACATTGAGTAAAAAAAGGGACTGAAAGTCATTTGACTGAAAGTCAGATGAGATCAACATCTATGCAAAAAATTCTCTCTAGAAGGATACTAAGCAGCTTCAGGGTTAGGATTATTTGTGCCATAACAACTTTGCCAGTGTTCTGCACCAACTGGTGAGTACAAAATACAAGCTGGTCCATTTTTTATTTATATTTAACTATTAGAAGGATGATGAGCAAGGAATTATGATCAAGACAACAAGTGGCTAATTCATCATTAAACCAATTTAAGATTTCAGGAAAAAATAGCAAGCTAGTGTCTCAACTGGGTAGAAAAATCAAAAGTGTAAGAATACAAAAAGGAAGCAATAAATTATTCTGTTACTAGAAAGGAAGTAAGTGCCATAAGAAGCCTACTCACCCTCATTCCTTCACCATTTAGTTGATATAAATGCTTTCTTGTGCCAATAAGAAGTGGTTTCAGGAATTAGGACAGAATTCATATTCTGCAGATGTGTACATTTAACTGCCCAGGCCATCAAATACAATTTTATTTGGCTACTGTGGAATTTTCTGACAAGCTAATTACAGTAGCATATTAGAAAACATAACAGCCAAAGTGACAGATTTCGCCAGTTGCCAGACAATGGCTTTTTAAGTTCCATTTGGAAGTCCAAACTCTTCACTTTGCAATTTCATGTAATGTAACAGTTTGTTCGGGGTATTCTTTTTGACCCAGCATTTTTGATTTGATTTTTTCCCCCATGTTACAATCAGAAAGTTCAATATGGTAGAAGTACGATACAGGAGTGCAGTAGCAAAGGGACTAGCACAAATGGAATGGTGTTACAAAGGAAAACTGCTCACCCATCTCAGAAAATCTAGGCACGCAGGGAAAACTCCACAAGAGAGTGATCTCCAACCAGAGAGCTTTCCCCAGTGGCAGTCAGCCCTTAAATGAGGTCTAAGAGAGATGCAGCCAGGCTGCAGCCCTTCTGGTCACACAGCTGAATTGCCTTCACCTGTGCTCCTTGGGCTGACCAGGTCATTTCCCCACGTGCTCAATCAGTGGTTCAGGCCAGGACTCAACAGTTCCCATACATCCCACCACAGCTCAGCAGAACAAACATACCAGGTAAAAGGCAAAATCACAGAACAGTTTTTGTTTGTTTTTTTTCCAAAAGTGATGTAGTTTGCTAGAATATTTCTTTACTATAATCATGAGTGATGCTTTATTAGATCATTTACACCTGGAGCCTATTCTTTAAAAATTAAATCATTAGCGTCCAACTATAAGTGGCCAAGAAATCTGGCTATTACTTTTCAATATTATATTACCAACTTCCATTATTAAAACTCATCTTCACTTAACTTTAGCATGTTACACTTCCAATCTTCAGCTAACAACATCACTCCCAAAATATGTGCAAAAGATATAGTAATTTCAAAATTATACAGAATAGACTGGACACATTCAAACTGCTGTAGAATCTGGTTAGTATTGTGGCAATGGCCTTCTCTTAAGCTGCTTTTAGTCACAAGTAAACTTGTGATTGGTTAAGATCACAATTTGCAGAGCTTAACATTCAATGTCGTATTTTAATACCATCACACCTTTGCAGTGTCAAATTTTCCATATCCAAATAAAGCCAGCAATAAATGTGACTTTATAGGTATGCATACTTTGAAGCAGCACTTGAGTCAGCAAGGTTTCCTTCCCAGTATGTTCACCTCTATCGCCACCAGCAATAGAGAGACTAGGAGAGGTTTGCAGTGATGCCATTTTAGAAGGGAATTCTCAGAAATACTCATTCTCCTGGTCAACATCTCATGTAGTAGATCAAGCAGTGCTATCACAGCTATTATCTGCTTTATAAGCTGTGCATTTAAAGCCATTATCTAGTAAAAGTTTCAACTCAGGTATTCAGGGGCTCACTGTAGTTCCCCTTAGCTGACATTTAGTAGTGCCTGACTAAAAACTCTTAGTTTCCATCCATGCCCTGTTTCATTCTAAAAAAAAAATAAAAGAAAAGGTTATTGAAGATTGGACTAAGTGGCAAAATAAAAAAAGACTTCTGCAAAGCACACTGAGGACTACTCCAAACAGAGTTATTATGAATAAAATAACTCACCTTATGCTCCACTTTATGCTTTCCTTTTAAGACAACTAATCTGTCAACACAGAAAACAAATTATTGCTGTATTTAAACTAAAGAAACAAAAACAAGAGCAAGGGAAAACTCACAGCAGAGGACTTCTCAGGGCCACTGAAACCTCTCTATTCACTTAAATAATTGTCTTTGCTAAAAAATTTCAAAAAGCTACCCCTGCTGACAGGAAGCAGACAACATTGCTACTCAAAAACCATTTCTGCATATTTGAAAATCAGTTTTCTCTAAGATATTCCAAATAGTACAGTTGGTAATTTTTTCATCTGATCTTCAAAGCAGGCTTTAAATGTCTTAATATCTGACTTATTTTCAGGTTTTGCCAGCTGCAAATTAGATTGAGAAGTTATTGAGAACAATAACTCACAACAGAAGAAAACTCCACAAGGAATTTTTAACATCAGTAAAGATTGCTGCTCTGAAACAGCTTGACAATCATCTTGAGATGCTAACTTCCAAGAAGTGAGAAACAGTGAATTCAATCTGATTAAAGAAAAGCCATCACTTTGGTATCTGAAGGTAACTTCTGTGCCTTATTCAGTGCTGCGGAAAAACAAAACACAAAGTAATTAATGATCTACAATGAACTCATTTTCTATAATGACCGTGTGGTCCATTTTTCAACAGGAATAAAAATATGAAACTCACTGCAGACTTTTCAGTAATCTTAAGGTCAGTCAACAGTTTCAGAAATTAATCAATGTCATGACAATAATATCTTAAGTTACATCTGGGAAAAAGAAAATACTATATTTTCTCTCAATTATTTATAATATGTTTGTCCAGAAATTCAAAAATAGTTGCTTCATAGTTGACTTCTGCAGTATATGCAAACTCACTGTTAAATCTCATTTATCCAAAGTTAGCATTATAACAGAGGACAACAGAGGAAAAGTTGAAATGTTCAAGAGAAGTTACTAAAGTTGAAGCTGTAGCAACTGTAAGACTGTTAAACAGGTTTGACACAGCACAGATATTTTCTACGCTAGTGGAAGTACTTCATTTTTGTGTTTTCATAACAGAGTGCTGTTTTCTTTTATGTACATCATTTTATATTAAGTATTAAGATAAACATGTTTAATCTTGAAACTTTGCGCATACAGTGCTCTATGTGCAAGATAACTAATAGCAGAAAACTTTAAGCATAAATGGAAAATGGCAAAGAGGTATGAGGATAAGAATACTTCACTTACATAAAAAAAACAGTTACCAGTAGAGAGGAGAATGGAGGGTGAAAGAACAATCACTTTTTTAGTTTTCACAAACAGGTTCAACATAACCTCCAAAACATTCCCATAAGGAAATAATCAAACTGCAACTCATTGCTTGAATAGTTGATTTTTACAAGGAAGAGCATAACCACAGAAAAAGAACAGTCTTTTCTGCTAAGAAGAGATATGGTTCCCTACCTGAGAGCAAGAGCAAAAAAGCTACACGCACAAGCACATTGTAACTTGATAGAACTGAGTTCAATAGAAGCCTACAGAAAATATTATGACAAGTGTCAGACACAAGATGATATCAACAAACCCAGTGAGGCCACATTTCCATACTAAGAAAGACAAAACAATGGTAGTAACCAATAATAATAAAAATCTCTTCCACCAAGAAAAGATTCAAAGAATTTTTTTCTTCTTTGCACTGCAAAATGTTTTATATTAAAACATATAGTACAGACCCATGATATGTTTGCTTCCAGCTAATAGCAGGAAACCCCTTTGGTGGCACGCTGAATTCACTGTGGTAGGTGAAATGAGTACAGTTACAACTTTTTCTCCAAATATAATAAATGAGCACAAGAGGCTAGCAAATTCATTCATGTTCTGAGAACATCTGTCTTGCAAGATTCACTGTAAGACAACATTTAACTGCACTTGAGAGTTTCACCTTTATTTTGGATCAGGCCTCCTGCTCAGCCACTTTACAAAGTTTAAACTTACAAACTTTACAAAGTTGGACTGTGCGCTCCTCTCCCCGTCTTTGCTCATGAATTCAATCAAATTGTTGAATTTTAGAAAGTCTTCGAAACAGCAGTATCAGCTCACTCTCAAGCACAGTCCATGAGGTTCAAGTTGAAGCATAAATCTGAAGCTATAGTTGCAGCACAGCTAAGTATTCCACCAGAAGCTACTTGCTAAACCACCAGGAATTTTTCTACACAGAGCCATCAATAATGTGTAAAATGCCCTGAATATTCACTGGCACCTGAAAAAAAGTGTTTTGCTTTTATCAGGGAAGAAAATTTCATATCAAAAGAGAGGTCGAGGGTTGAGTCATTTTGTTTTTGTTTTGTTACCCTATTATCTAGTAGAAGAAGTAGTAGAAGAAAAACCTGCAGCTTTGACAACCACGAGGGGCTCTTCTAGTTCAATAACGTATGAGTTTGTGCACTTTTCCCAGAAATAACTTCTTGTGTTCAACGCTTTATGGCAACTTGTCACCTTTTTATGAGACAATATTATTGCCATTAAAATAGGCAGTGTTAGGAAGAACATCAGTTCTGGTGTTGACTTAGATCAAAGCTACTAGATGGAGCTGCAGAAGTCCTGCTGCTCTCAGTTGTGCTCGTATACAGAACTTTTTTACTGAGTTTGGCTACCAGAAACTGAAACTGCTAAATCACAGTTATTTTCTAGAGCGTGGCCAATAGCTAGCTACAAAAAATCAATTCTGTCACTACCATACTTCATACACTATACCTGACTTAACAGTTTTTCCCTCCTTTTCTCTAATTTCAGATGTGATTTTTTTTCCTAGTCATAAATGAATATTTGGCACAATCAAAACAAGACTTGCAATTCCGATGAGACTTAACAACATAAATGAAATCTCAAACAATTGTTACTGACAACCCACAGGCGTATCACAAAGACAAGACTGGGAAGCATTCCAGGAAGATCCCATGAAGCAGACAGAAAATATACATTGTCAGGAAGAACAGGGTACACACATTTGCTACAGAAAGGACAAACTTGTCAGAATATTTTGACTTTCCTTTTGAAGCCAGTTATTAAGCCACTAAGGTAACAGACTTCATCCCCTAAAACAGCTCATTCAAAATCATGAAATATGTTTAAATAGAAACTGTGTTTGCATCGTCTTAGGTTTTGTTATTAAAAGGAGCTGAGGGATGGGAAACATTTCTTATCTAGCATATGTCTTGGCCTTAAACTAATTCTATAATCGCACTAAGTCAAAACAATTATCTGAAAGTCTATGCAACATACACTTAAATGATAATCCATAATTCTTATCCTGAAGAAAAAAAACCCCACGCTGTTCTCATGCTTTCTTGTTAATGCATAACATTTCTTGTGTTACTGAAAAATACCAGATCATTTGCTACCACCGCCATTGGAACACTCTTAACGTATGGTTGTATTAGATTTTCATTAAGAATTTGTCCCTTCTTGCACCAGAAAATACTTTGTGTGCTTAATAAATATTAGTTTTACTCTTGTCATATTCGTGGAGGGAGATGCACTGTTTAAGGAAACACATCTATGTGAACAGTGAAGTACATCTTTAGTATGCCTTTATATTTTCAGAGCTTTAATACACTAAAATTTCATCTTCAAATTAAAACCAGTGAGATTACTATAGACTGGATGTTGCCTACAGCATCAGTAATACCTTGCCACACTGCTGGACACATAACAACCTTAATAAACTTTCAACGTTTTAAGATTTAAATACATTCTAATTAATTAGTAGGGAAAGCAGCTACTTCTTTCAAAATGTCTAGTCGTGCCTAAATAAGCGATAAATGATGGGTACTATCAATAAGCTTTATACAGGGTATTGATTAAGAGAATTTATGCCAAAAGGTTGTAAAGAAAAGTGACAGCAAGAGCTATTGATCCAAGATTGTGAGTACTCATTCAGTTCTTACTAGTAACATCATTAAAAACTGTCTGTTCTATCTGTAAGCAATGCCAGAAAAATACACCTGTAATGAAAACAAGGAGAGACAGAAGTCCCAAAAATTCCAGGCCTAAATTTCTGGAGATGCTGAAATCAGGGATTATAGCAGCTGGTGACAGTGACATAAGACATGAAAAGTGGATGCTGATGTGTTCTGCATATTATGATTATATAAATGTGTATAAGAATCTAAAATGTATGTATTTTATATATTTATGTTTGTACCTAATTCAAACACCCGATGACCTGCTTCATAATTAAGCCTCCTTTTTGGGCATTTGTACTTCTGATACTCTCACCTTTATAATAAGAAATGAAATTCGACTTTTACCCAGAAGAATCCATATTTGGTATTAGCAAAATACATCTTCTGCATGCAAGTTGATAGCTGTCTAGCACAGCCCTTTCAGAGGTATCTCTCCACTTATCACTTGACACAGACTTTCTTCTCTCTTCAGGCTAGGGCTGGACAGCTTAGGAGCTCCCAGAGGGAAAAACTCCTGCTGCACATCATGTCCAACAGGTCTGCACATAGCTTCATGGACTGGCTAACATCCCAGAACCATGACTAGCTTGTAAGGTGTGTCCCATATTAGAAGCAATGGCCATATAGATGTTGCACTTAAATCCCAGCCTAGCACCTCACACCTGTTAATCATGATGTGGAGAAGCAGCCGTGCCTGCTCCTCCCCTTTGTCTATTACAGTTGAAACATAACTATATCTGAATTTCCCAAAAGGAACTCCAATAAAAAATAAATGTAATTCCCTACACCTGAAGCCTTACTGTCATAGAATGGTCATAACTCTTGAATGCTTCTAAAATAGAGACTGAGACGTACCTGACAGATTGCTATTTAGATTTGCTCCTACACTTTGTCCTCAGCCACCATAATTTGATTGTGGGGGCTGCATTTCAGTCACACACCACGCAGTCTGTCAGAGAAAATTGGAGCACCTTCCTTAACAATGAATCCTCTAACACAGTTTTTACAAGGCATGGTAGCACGTGGGTTTAGCTCATCATTACTTATGCTGGTATTAACCACATTTATGCTTTCACAGTGTGTTAGTTTCTTTTGGTAGTTTTTGTATGATTGTTTCTCATTTACAGTTCAATGGAAACAGTCATTACATTAGCTCTTTAATAAACAGGAAATAACTTCGAGATACCTAGCATTCTTGCCACCTTCAGTGATAAGGGGAAGTAGTGAATTTCGCAGATGATTACATTCCTTTAATTACTGGCAAACTCGTTACTGGTACATCTTGGTAAAAAAAAAAAAAATTAAAAATTGTCTTGTTTCTTTTAAGTTCCCTTTCCTTTCTGAGGAGCTCCCAGAAGAGCCAGCTGGCATTCACAAACTCTCGCTAGTTGTTTCAAGACAAATGTTTACTTCCTTTATGGAGTGCTAAAGTAGAAAATCAGTGACAGTTTAACATCATGACCAAAAGCAATTTCCTACGGAAATTTTAAAAAGTAACCTTGATTAAAACAATTATGACGCAATTTTGAGACACAAAATTATCAGGAATAACAAGTGACAAAGTCTAAATTTCAGTTATTTTTGTTTGTTAGCTTCCTAGATTTCACTGAACAGAAATGAAAATTCCATGTTAATTGTTTGAGAATTGAGCGACTACACCACAGCTAACACCCAGTGCTGATTCAAAGGTCAGAGTGGGATCTTCTTGCACTGATGTGAACAGTCAGTCTAGTTCTCATTCAGACAGATATAATAGGGTTTTTGGTTTTTGTAGTAATCATGAAGTAAAGACCATCTAATGTTGTAAAGATGTATGCTTCCTTACCTATTACTGCAATTGGGAATTTAACAAGACACCTTCCCTTTTTCAGCTCTGAACTCATAAGATGCTATTCCAAGTCAGATGCATGAAACTTACGTTCCACAGGGATGAAAAAAATGATGGCTTTTTTTAGAGAAAAACATTAACTAACAATATAGATTTCTACAAAGGTACACCTAACTTAAATATGCTATCTTTTGACTGACATACACATATGTTACAGGCATTTCCCCACACTGGGAGACATTTTTCCAGCAACAAAAACAGAGCAATCCTATGTCCAAAAATAGCAGCCAAACAGAGCGCACTTCGACTTTATATAAATTCCAGGATAATAATTCTACAAAGTCAAGAAAAATAAGAAAGCAACTCAAAATATTAAATCCTGAAGGTATTCACACTCTTTATTTTTTCCTGTAGCTCTTTGACAGTTTAGGGTAACAGTTTTTCAGAAACTTTGATCCCAGGCCAATTGTTTCCTTTGTCCCTGATGCATGCCAGCTTGCTGCAGCAACTTCATTTGTCTTCCAACACTTTGTCTTAACTTCCTTAACTACTTAATACTTGTTTTGAGATGTACATGTGCATGCACATACACACGTATATTTGCTCTTGCTATATAAAAAGATTACTTAGCCACCTTTTATTCAGTTATTCAATTTTTTCATTCATTTTGAGTTCACAACTTTGTTTTGTTGTCTTGAAAGTTAATTGTTTTAATGTACAGAGCGTCATCAGACATTTTTACCACATGCAGCAATATCACCCTATGCAGTAACAGATTCACTCTGACATAGTTGAGAAATCTGAAAATATTAAATTATTCTTTTCACTTGTATTAACGTATTGTCACTAAAACAACTACATCAAAATAGATTAAAGCATTAATGAGTTACTGGCTCACTACTGTGATTTAGGATTTGTGTCAATTGATACAACCGAATATAAAAAGATTAACAGAGTATTTTTTCATAGACAACTTAAGGTATGCTTAGATATCCGCTTCTTGTGGTCTCTGTTCAAAGCGCTAATAATGACACCACGTATTTCTGGCTCAGCTGATCTGAACTCATCAGCAGCTCTTAACTGACACGGTAGTCAATTCTGTTCTAATCCAGGCAGACTCACCAAAATCCTGGGAACTCAAAAGTGACAGGACGTTTATGTTTACATTTGTAGTCTGTTTTAGATACTTATAATTTAAAAATAAAAATCGATTTGGGAAAGTCACCTTGTATCCCTTCTCATTCTTTAATCACTAAAAATTTTTTTGAAGATATTTAGTCTATTTACAGAAACGTAACTATTGACAGACATGTGAACAAGGTTACTGGGTGTGTCAGTAACCATCAAAAACAGACAGTAGCAGACAGATGGTTGCAAAATATTTCAGGGTCAGCCGCTGATGAATAGTGAAGTTTGACAGCATTTCAAATGTGAACATTAATAGTGAACTAATGAGAAGAAGAACGGTCATATTGAACTTTAAATATTGACCAAACACGAGGAGGAAAGCCCATCCTTGACTGTCACTGACAATGCAACAATGACAGTTACAACAGCCATTCTGTTGTAAATAGGAGGCATTACTTTCAGAGCAACTTGTTTAATTCAGCTTAATTAAACATTCTACTACTTGTAAGACCAATTTGCCCCTCTTCATAGGTCATTTTTATATACTATTAATGTGGTAATTAATGTAAAGTTTTTTCTTTGTTTTCCCCTAACATCCAGAATTTAACATCAACATGGGAAAAAAAGGCTGGTATTTGAAGTGGCCAAGTATTTTTTTAATGAAATATTTTGTTTGCATTTTAAGTTCAGAAAAACCTACCTAAACCTTTTGAGATAAAGCTGGAATCAGACCTCCCAAGTGGCACTGTGTACATTTATGCACAGATAAACAAGTAGAATCAAAGCGGAATGAAGTGAAGTCCAAAACCACGGCTGCGCCATGTTATTTTTACCCATGGAATCCATGTGTTGTACAAACTAGTTTTGAATTTTCTTGGCACAGTTTCAAAGCAGTTTTTCATCTCTGGCAGATAGAAGAAGTTAGACATGTAGTTTGTTCTTCCTGGAGTCTTACCAAAAATTGAAATTATGGTAGATGAAAAAAACATCTGTTGTCTCTTAAGTGGAGCCTGGTTTAGCCATCAGAAATGGTTGGGCTTTGTTATTCTTTAGCGATGCTTTAACTTTTATATTTTAACATTCATTTCAAAGTCTTAGGTCATCATTTACATCAGTGATAGCTACACCAAAGTCTTTTTGAGAATGGAAGACGGAAAAGCAAATTAAAAAACAATCTCCACAGCAGATGAAAAAAGCAGCTGTGGCACAGCATTTGCTAGCTACTTATTCACACTGCTTACCAAATCCTAAGTTAAATAATTTGGTAATATTTTGAAATTTCATCTGTATTAACTTTGTGATCTATTCTACTATGCTAGTAACTATTTTATGGACACTTTGCTTTGCTAAATGGGATTGAACTGACAGATTTCGAGCACAGTATTTACATCTTTGCTGTAAGGACACAATGTCTCATGCAGATACAGAAATCTTAATTGATAGCTACTGCTATCTTAAACTGGAGACTGCCCTATTAGAGGACATTATCAATAAGATAATTGGTCCGAATACTGGACCCATGAAGAAAAGGTTAAGCATCTTTTATCAAGGATTATTTACAAGAAAGCCAGAAGAGAATGCAGTCAAATTACTCCGAATTCTGCAGGTCATGTACAGCTGCTAGGCCATGTCAGGTCAAGATACAAAATCTCATTGTGCAGATGAGCAAAGCTCCCTTCTTGTACATACTATAGCTATTCTGATATGGCAGAATGAAACAGTACACACCAGACAGAGAGAACTGAAAAAAATCCACAAAAATGTGAAAATACAAGTTAGAAAGTGATACATCTCAGATGAAAACTTTTTATAAAATACTGTCAGTCTCTACAAAATCTCACCAGCTTATTTGCAGCTTAAATATCTTAGATATTTAACATGAAGAATTGATAAACCCATTAGAATAGTCAAATGTAATGCATCTACTAATTAATTAAAAAGTGTTGCTTTTATATCACCATAACAAGGCATATATACCACTAGGTGTGATCTCACAAGGTCACCTTAACCTACAATCCCGGTGACAATTCTGAGCTGTTAACACGTGGCAGCACTGGTAGATAGAAACTTAAGCAGTATGTTTAAACCTTCTCCTGTACACTCAGTTTGAGAGTGGATTGATAAATACTTCCAATAAGGCATTAGCACAAGTTGCTAATAAAGTGGACCTGAAGTCATCTTGAAGATAGCCCAACCCATGCAGCCATGTGTATTTGGCAAAATCCCACATACAGCATGGTTAGGATTCAAGAGTTGTTTGTTTGTTTGTTTTCCAAATATAGAATTAATTTGCATCTTCCAGTCTATGAGTAGTTCTTGATTTCAACATTTTTATTCTATAAAGAAAGTCTGTTACTTCAACACTTTTCAACTCTGCAGGTCTAGGTCAAATGACATTTGAATTAAAAGCTGCATTAGTTAGATACTGTAAGACCTCAGCTGGTGCCTTTTAAGCTGTCCATAGTTCAGGGCAATCCAGCCATTTCAGCTAAGTCTCATATAGGAGTTCTTGCTTTCTGTTTATCTTAAAATAAATGGTAAGATCAAACTAACGCAAGCATAGAAGCTCTTAACAAAGTAAGGATAATTTAAAAGACAAAGATGAGGATTAGTTAATAATCTTTTTTCTGCCAGGGTAATATAAACAGATCAAATGGTTTTCACCATTAATTTTATTTTAATAAAGACAATGATCTTAATTAATATTACTAGCACCAATATTCAGTGGATTAAAAAATTAGCTTTTCAAATATTATCCACATATTTATAAAAAGCAAAGGCTCATAATTCTCTGTGTTTAGTGTTGGCTGTTCTATTTCATTCATTAAGTCGCTGAGTCTTTAATACACAGAAAGAAAAAAGTTGAATGCCGCACTGTACACGTATGTAACCTATCATAGCAAAAGAAATTTGGTTTCTTAATGTGTCAGCTCTCATATGAGACAATCACACCATGCTGAAGCTGAGTTTTTAAACACTGTGGTTGTAAAGTTTTCTTGAAAGCTGCTAAGCATTTAATTTTCCATACTAGAAATTCTGTGTTTACAGAGCTAGTTAAAAGCCTCTCTCTAGACTCCTATGTACCTTTGCAAATCTGTTTTAACTAGTCCCAGATACTCAAATGCATTCTGAAATTTAACTCTCAATTAAGCAAATTATTTCAGTTCGTACCTCGTCTTCTGCTGAGCTCAGCTTATGTTCTGACTCAAGAAAAAGCTGCCTAACTGCAGCTAATACAGCAGCAAGCACAGCTAACAAGCACAAACCCTCAGCAAAGCTGATCTGTTTTCAGCTTTGTGCTAACCATAGCTACATAGCTCCCACTCAAGACAACAGAAAGATCACAAAAGCCTACACAGAGATCAAGCTGAGTGACGAACTCTTATCCATTTCCAGACCAACTTCCTCTGGAAGTGCCTCTACCCCTTTACTACACAGCCTGCACTTCATATCTTCTGAATCATACTTAAGCACTTTGGCTTAAAAGCAGATTTTAAATGATCCAAACAAGCTGGAGACCATGAAATAAGCATGCAAAACCTTCCATAGTTGATTTCTCAAATAATCTCTTTTTGTTAACTATTCAGCAACTTCTGGTTTATGGATGGAGACACAAGGAAAAAAAAGCACAAAGGAAATCAGTTTAAGTATAGATCGTTTCTGTAGTACTGCAAGTACCTGCAGATTTTACAGCAGCAGAAGGTATATTTTTAACGTTCTGATTACAGAAGCAAAACTCTCCCCAGTCCAAAACCAAAGTCACGAAACATCAACCTAAAGGAGGAAAAACAAGACATTCACAGTACGCAGCTTGCTTTCCACTGCTACTAGAAGAGTTCCTAATACATTTCTGAGACAATTTTTTTATTTTAGCTAGACCAGGTGCTATTAAGATTTGTCATAATCTATGGTAACTTCTGGCTCTGTAGATGGCATTTAACAGAACTAGACCCTCCATGGACGTGTGGCTTCCATAAAGCCCACTCACCAGGAGATCGTCACTGCAGCAGGACTGCTGGTGGGCTTTGACCACTAGATGGCCTTATGTAAGTGATAATCAAACGTCAGAGCTTCCAGAGTTGGATGCCGCAGCAGAAAGCATGTTATGTGCAACCTGAAATTACTTTCCTCAGTACATGAGATCGTTTAACACTGATGCAAGGAGGATTACAACAGCACCACTATTCAAAGACAGCAAAAACAGACGTTCATTTTTACTAAATCAAGCAGTTCGAAACCCAGGGAATTAGCAGTTCTGTCTGAGGTCTTTAACAGAAATCTCAACTACAGTGATGTCTGAACATCAGTCTTCCTATTTCATACTTCAGCTGTCTGCATCTATTCTCAACCACCATAATACAACAAGATCTTGATAAACTTGAGCTACGTGAAGTTACATCCTGATAAATCAGGATTTCTGATCCTACAAAGAAAATATTTCAAATTGTTCTTCATATCCAAGTTATCTTGAAGTAATTTCTTAACCTACCTATGACTGTTTCATTTGAGTTGCTGCTTCTCTGCCTTGGTATTGACTGCAATATTATATCTCAAAGGGTAAAGGAAAGATGAGCTTCATCTTTAACAAACAGAACCACAGATTTATAATAGTACCAACATCCAGATGGGAGTAAGCACATATAATTTGGAGTTCCAATATGGATTAAAACCTGATCACAAAATTAGAAGTTAAAGAAAATTTGTAGGGTAACTTTGTAGGACAGGAAAATTTGATTTCCAATCAGCGTAGTAACGGGAGTGGGGGAGACATCTAAGAACGCCCCTCACTGAAAGAAATACTCAAGATAGAAGTAGTAGGGGCAGCATCTCAGCTATCAAAAAGATCTAGCATTCTGAGAGCTGATTTCTTGACTTGCATTTAAGAAAATAGATAACTACATTTGTTTGATTTGAGTGATTCGCCATCACTAAGCCCCTACTCTTTCTTAATTTCCAATTTATTATTTATTACTGAAAGTTATTTTCCTCATTTACCATAAAATCATAATATGTTTGATTCTTACCATGCTTCCTAAATACATAAATGCAAATATTGGTTACTCTTGCAGAACTGAGTGCAATAATGTTTTTAAGACTTCTGAGTATGTCAGTGTGGCTTAGCGCTGAAGAAAACAGCCTTTCCACTGCCCACCTTGCAGTGATATTCTGCAGATGCTTTTAAATGCACACACACACACAAAAACAACCTTAAAGTTATTTTGCTACAGTCTTCATGTTGTACAGAGGGCTTCAACTCCACCCCATTTGTCTTTAAAATAACAAAACACGAACTCTCTGAAGCTACAAAAAAAGGAGTAAATCATTTTTCTGTTTTGATAGTCCTGCAAATTGAAGCAGGACGAGTATAATCTTATAAAGCTCAGATAAGCAAGATTATTGTTTCTGTTATTTTTCATCACATCTATGTTTCAAGAGCCACAATAGTTGTGAAGTGTATTGGAATTAACTTGGAATTTTTATGATAAACTGAATTGAAATTGCTTAAAAAATTTATTCATTTTGTTCTTTTGCTCTAAGTTGTGACAAGCTTGATTTAAACATGGTAAAACTATGAAGTAAATGAAAATATTTATGCTAAGCACTTGAATCTTCAAAGACACAGCTTTTCCTTAATCTGTAAGGAAGTACAGCATGTAAAAAAAAAAAACATAGAAAATGAGAATTTTCCCAGTTTTCCTAAACAAATCTGAATGCCCTGATGTTGCAGAAACACTAACATCTGGACAGATGAGAAAGAACATTCCTCGTTTCTTCTAATGAGACTATCATTCAAATATACATTGTAAGAATTGTCCAAAGGGAAAGTTCAGCTTTCAGTACTAGCTCAGATCCCTAGTATTTATTCAATTCACTGCTGACAGTTATATACATTCAGTTTAGAATCTGCTCAGCTTAGTTTTTCCTAAGTCTACCTACTTTTCACATACAGTATTTTTCTTTCTGACATTTTTAAAAATTTTATTAAGTGCTACGGATTTGAGTGGCAGACTGTACGAAAACAAATAGACACAACCATGAAGCACAGCCAAAATTCTGGAACACAAGTTATTTTGTTGAAGGTGATGAAGGAAGATAAGACTGCAAACAACCCTTTTGTAGAGAAGCATAGTCCTCACTATTGGAATCTAGGGATGCTGCCAGGAGCCATCAGTGGCAGACTACTTGAGGGATCACATTAGAAACTCTTGTTACATGAGAGATGCCAGTGTTATAATCCGTAATTACAATACGTGTGGTATATAGTCCATAAATACTTCCCTGAAAACTGAGTGAAGTGTTCTGGTTTTGGTCAAGTAGAAAAGTCAACTTCATCAGTAAGTATTCTGGGGATACGTGAGGATAATTTACCCCCAGAGAATCCATTAAAAAAAATAATAATTGTTTATATTGGCCACAACAACCCCAGGCAGCGCTCCAGGCTTGGGGCAGAGTGGCCAGAACTCCACGTAGAGGAAATGGACCTGGGGGTACTGGTTGATGTCAGCTGAATATGAGCCAGCAGTGTGCCCAGGTGGCCAAGAAGGCCAATGGCATCCTGGCTTGTGTCAGAAATAATGCAGCCAACAGGAGGAGGAAAGTGATCATCTCTCTGCACTCAGCTCTGGTAAGGCTGTACTTCAAGTTCTGTGTTCAGTTTGGGGCCCCTCACTACAAGAAGGATGTGAGAGTTCTGCACTGTGTCCAGTGAATGGCAGTGAAGCTGGTGAGCGGTCTGGAGCACAAGTCCTAATCCCAGCTCTGTCAGCTGCTCCCCATATCTCCTCTGGAGAAGAGGAGGCTTGGGGCAAACCTTACAGCTCTCCACAACTACCTGAAGGGAGGTGTGATGAGATGGAGGTTGGCCTCTTCTCCCATATAATTAGCAATAGGATGAGAGGGAATGGCCTCAAGTTGCCATCTCCAAGGGGAGATTCAGGTTGGACGTTAGGAAATACTACTTCTCCAAGACAGTGGTCAGGTGTTGGAACACCCTGGGAGGTGGTGGAGTCACTGGCTCTAGAGGTGTTCAAGAAACATTTAGATGTCCTGAGGGACGACATGGTTTAGGGAACTATTGGTGACAGGTGGGCAGTTGGACTGGATGATCTTGGAGGTCTTTTCCAACCTTGCCGATTCCATGATTCTATGATTTCAGCCAATTTCTCGAGTACAGCTGATATGGAGACTTAGTTACTTATTACTTCCAGTGTTAAGAGTTAGGCTTCGTAATTCCTAAACTGTACTGCTAGTTTCACAGAATAACTTCCTATGATAGCATTTTTTGAAGCCTCAACTCCACTATAAAATGCTTCTACACCATTTTTCACAACTTTTTTTTTTTTCCCCTCAATTGTCAGACATATATTGTAATAGATAAAAGTTCAGTGCTGAATATTATGTGGAAGCCAAAAAATACAAAGGAATACACAGATGCTGTTAAGTTGCAAAGAGGAAAGGGGAAGGAACATTAGCCAGCACAGATGAAAAGGAGGTAGGTTACAAGAACTAGACCATGCCTCTCTTTGTTTTCCACAAAGAAATTTCAGTTATGCAGACATAACAGAAACAGTCAATAACATTTCATTTTTATTGCAGAAACTAACTCCGTTGCAGATTAATTAATTTTTAGTGCAAAAATATATAAATCTTGGTCTTGTAAAACAAAGATATCTGATCTAGTCAATGGCACATTCTGGAACATAATTATGTACGTGTATGTTCCATGCACATAAATGTTTAATAGAGGTTAAAAAGACTTAAAAAATAATAATAATCATATGGTAAGATCAGTGAATGGTCAATTTTCAGATAAAAAAAGCAACTAATTGAGCCAAGTAGGATAATTTCAATTATCCAACTGCTATCTTTCTGTAGTGTTATCTGTCTTCATTTTATTGTGCTCAATACTTAAGGGGAAAAAAGAACTTCAGTTTTCAAAACCATAATTCTTGAGCATTTTAAATCAAACTATAGTATCTAATGGACAAAGTTCATAGCATTTTCTTTCCATTGCTGAAAAGATAACTTTGCAAGTATAGAAGCATGTTCAAGCACCAGGAACTTTTAATATAATGACTTTCAAAATAAAACCAAAAATAAGCAAAAATATCCGTCTTACTTCTCCACAAGTTAATGACTGGAGTAATTCAAGCCCATTCTTCCACACACATAATCTCTGATCTCCTTTTATCACTCATGGTTTCATCAGAAACAGAAAACTCTTCAAATTGAGTAAATCAACATTTCATAATAAGCCAATACCGAGCTGTTACAGGAAAATCCATTCAAACGTAAATCTGTCCAGCCAGTTGTTGACAGCTTTTAGGTCAGTTGTTATCTTAATTTCCATAGGAGCCCCATAATAGCACAAGATTGATTCTAGATAAAATTTTTAAAAAGAGAAATTAAATAATACACCTGTTAAAGCATCTGTTTTTCTCACTGTCATCACTGGATAAATCCTTGGACTGTTATCCTGCTGAAAGATTCTCATTAATCTAAAACAATGATCGCTTGCTTTACATAGCCCAAGTCAACATGTTTCATCTTGCAACGGAACTAAGTGTGCTCCAATTACACCGGTTAAAGGAGTGGCAAATTAAATAGATCTGTTTGGTTTTCATCAGTTTTCAGAGATTTGAGTTAATTAAATTACTGATTATCAGAAGGAACAAGAACTCCTAAGGCTAAGATTTTATGCGAGTCATTACACTTTTAACCCACTAAGCCAAGAACTGTGGGGCCTACACATTGTTCCAACTAGGAAGATAATGGAGTCTGGCATCTTTGATGCCACCTTCTTTGTTTATAATTATAGTGCACTATTGTATTTCCCTAAACATAGCAGAAATCAAAAAGGGTGATCTTTATTTACAGTTCCAAACCACTTCTAATAAGACACTGAACCAGAAAACTCTTATTTTTGGCAGTGAGGAGTGCTGTAAGGGTGGAGATGGAAGGTTACACTGAAAAGCTTTGCTTGAGGTGCGATTTTGGGCTGCTGGATCCATCCTGGGGCCCCTCACTGCCACAGTGTTTCCTGTTAACTTCACATCTCTTCTGTTGACATAGTACCTCCCAGAAGGAATGTCCTTAAGGGTTCCTCCATTGCAGTTATGTTGTCTTCACTGAAGCATTTGAGCTCAGTTTTATTCAGGGAGAGACGTGCTAACTGCTTTGTGATTTGTTACATGTGAATGTGTACAAAACCCTCAAAGTATCAATTTCTCCCTTGCTCAGTGATAACAGCAATTCATGTCAAACTTTTTTTTTTTTTTTTTTTAAACATCCACAGAAGTTTATACCTAAAGCTCCTGTCGTTCTAAGTTCTGCATGTTATACAGATTCTAAGGAAAGCGAAACAATTTCACTGGTATTGATCAGACAGGAGAGCACCTAAGCAAGCAGTCACTTCCAAAAAGAAGCAAGCCAAGGAGCCACACATCTAAATTAGCTAAACAGCCTGATTCATTTCCTGGAAATGTAATTACCCTAAAAGCAGTACAGTGAGAACATCTTAAACATTCCTCTCAAGCACAAATGAGTGGTGGCTTAAACAGGATCATCAAAATAAATGTCTAGAACAAGGGCAGAGCTTTTCTACCTTTCTACCCACTCTCCGCTCCCTCAAAAACAAACAAACAAAAAAAAAACAACAACAACAACAAAAACCCACAACACTGCAGGTGGGAAGAAGCAGTGTCAAGCCTGTCAATTCAATTCCTTGAACTACTGAGGTGAATAAATCTCCATTACATATCTGCAATCACTTTAATAAAAACTGATCTGAGAGGAAAGCATCCAATCTCTTAAGGATGATGGACATCTAGCAGTTAATACTACTTATCGTGCCTGTCCAAAAAGGATAACATGCTGTCATTGCTGGAGTTTAGGAGCTGTTCAAAGCATTTAAGAAATAAATGAATGCTTAACACAAGTGATTTTTCTAACTTGAGCCAGGGCCAATTCAGTCATGTTACACCACTGTACAACCAATGTATGGACAAAAAGCAATCTTCTTATTTTTTGGTCTTAAGAAAAATTTGCACTTTATATTGCTTTAAAGATTCAATTTTTTTTTAGTGATTATGTGTTCAAAGTTGGAAAAGTTGGCGTCATATGAAATAAAAATTATATAGGATACAACATAATTATCAGTATATTTGTTTGACAAACTAAATTTAACTACCTCTTACTGGCATCATGTGAGAGCACTATTTCTGTGGGGAAAACAAATCATTATGGTCAAGTTGCTTATCTCTCCCGTAATAAGCACCATTCTCTTGTTTTTATTAGCAATAACAGAAGAGCTTTCTCCCTCCTGAATCGAGAATAACTGTAAAGAAATTAGCAAAGAATTCAAGTGCTGAGCAGTATCACCACTGCAAGACCAAGTCTAGAGTGACTTGGAATTGGCGTACTACTAAAAAAAAAAAAATTTTTTTAAAGGAAAGTAAATAAAAAAGAAAGAAATACTCAGAAGATCCAGAAGTTATTCTACTCCAATACCAATGTGTTTTTCATCAACTTCTCTGTAACAGTTTCCTTTGCATCAGCCTTCATTCTGTACCTTCAGAGTAAATTAGCTTCATATGTTCTAAACCAAAGCACAGAAAACAACTATTTTTCATTAAAAACCTGATTATGACTCTTAGTTTCAATCTCAACAGCTTCAGTAGGGTTAATTTTGAGCTGATTTTTTGGAAACAGCTCTTACCTAAGATGGGGCAGCTTCTGGACTTCTCTCAGAGAAAACTGGTTTGCTAATGAGTGTTTATTTTAGATCCTGTAAGAAATAAATCCAATAAACAAGGAAATAAAATCTATTGATCCAGTAGATTATCTACTTTCTAGTTATTAAAAAAATCCATATACCCATAGTGCTTAAACTACAGGTAATTTCTGTATCTTCCAGGGTTGTTTGTGTTTTTTTTTTTTTTTTAAACTAAGCAGTAAATTAGTGAGCACCTAAAGAAGTGGAATGGTTATTCAGTTTTATTTATGCCACAATTCTTACAGATAAAAAAATTTTTAAATACAAGGAATCAACACCTAGAAAACTTAGTCAACAAATGCTACTTTTCCAAAATTGCTGCATAGTAGAAAACAAGGTATAAAATTTTACTTCTTGCATTTGCTTTGTCCTAAGTAGGGCAGACTTTCATTAGCATTTCACCTAGTCATCTGCCACGGAATCATAGAATAGATCCCATAGATCTATTAGATATAGATCTATTCTATGATTCCGTGGCAGATGACTGGGTAAAAATAAATAGTACATGGTGCATTCCAACCCAAGACAGATAATGATCAGAGGCACTGTTTTCTGCTATAGTTCATGCTAGAAGAATGCTCCATATACATGAAAATTGTGAAGCATAAAGCAGACAAGGTCATTCAGATCACGGTTCAGTCTGGCTTATCACAGAATAATTCAGTGATCCCTTCCTGACAACCTCCTGCACTAAGATTGCTCCAGGCAAATCAATTGATCTGGTGACAGACAGCCTGATGTGATCTGAGTAATTCTGTGTCCTGGAAGCTACTTTTTCTCACTTGACTAGACACTCCTACTAAGTACACAAAACTAAGTCTCAGAAAGCTATGTATGTACGAGGTCAAGGCTTGATGTGATGTGAAGCAGCCAAATCATGTCTTCCAAGTATTCCACAAATCAAAATATTACTTAATACCTGGTCAAGACAAAGATTTTGATCGCTGTCAGTGTTTCCAGTTACTACTGGGGTCAAAAATTAAATGAGATCCCAAGAGCTGCCATCTCAGTGTGAAGAATTCTCATATATCTCAGAGCCTTTCAAGAAAGTAAATTGTGAAGGGAAGCAATCACCTCATCACTTCAGTTCTATGTCTTCTGATTTACTTTAAGGCTTATTAGGGAGACCTTTTCACTATTTGGGAAACTTCATGTTTGTTTGGATTTAATTTCTATCAAGCAAACATTAAGACTCCATTTGTAAACTTAGAGTTTCTATGTCCAATCTCTATTTGTTTTTGTTTCTACAGCATTTTTCCTCCTAGTGTTTATTTCTACATTGACACATCAAGGAAAGGTTTACTTCTGACACACTTGCCAAAACAAATTGTTATGTGCACGAGTTCCTTTCATCAGAACTTCAACACATTAACAGCTTACTCTGTTACATATAAGTGTATATCAGGGTTGCAAAAGCTGATGGTGGAGATGGGGGTGGTGAGAATAAGGTACATGTTGAGGCAGGAAAGATTAAAGAAAAATAATTCTCTGAATTGCAAATTCCTCTTGACGATACAGCTGAAAAATTACACCCTCAATTTTCTTTTGTCCCTAAGCAAGTTCAACTCTCAATTAAGTCATGTTTACAAATAATTTGGGATCAGTCCTCCAATCCTGGAATCAACAAGAAGTTTAAAGTGGAATACTTCTTTTGGCAGGAGGGAGACAGGTGGTTAAAAATTGAAGAGTGGAACTAAAGCAATTAGCTATTAAATATCCCAAGTTTGTCTGCCAAGCGGGAAGTAAAATACACAGCAGTTTCAGATAAGATACTGTGGTATATTAGATAACATCTATCCGTAACAAAACTCTTCTCAAAGTCCAGCTAACTGTGCACAAGTACTTTTATGATTATTTTCCAGATATGGATTTGGAGACTTTAATTAGAACAAATGAAAAAATGAACTCAGCGCCTTACTTTTGAAATTCAGATCTTGTATCATATATTCAACAGTCTGGATTGTCTCATTTAACCGGTATTTTGCAAAAACTTCATAATAAAGGATAACTGTCAAAAACCAGTTCCTTGAAGATCCCAATTTGAGGTAACCCATGCTTTAAAATCTTGATCATGGTCAACAAGTTCTGCACAGTAAAGATGGCAGGCATATGTCAGCTACATTATTTCGAAATATATTTTTCTTGAGTAACATAGAGATGTAATATCATTAAGGCTCTCACTATGAGACCAGTGTTGTCTTAAGGTTCCTATCAGTAGGTAGGAACTGACCTCATTAAGCACACTTGTCCACATTCTGTTATTCACACTAGCATGCCATGATTAAAAAAAAAAAAAAAAAGCTCAGCTTATTGAGACCAGCAACACATCAGGCAAGAGGCTACAAAGCACTGCTCCCTACCACCCATGACTGAACTTTCTCTTTCAAATTAGAAATCTACCTCTTTATAAGAAAAGCAATAAAGATGATTCATTGGCTTATGTTTAACAAAGTGCCTGGATAAAACAATTTCATTTAGAAATATGGCTTAACTTTAGATCAAAGTAAATCTACAATTTTATTAAAGCAACTTAGTTATAATCATTTGGCTGATAGGATTCATTATACACCACCAGTGACTCACCCTCCTCCTCAGTGCCAGGGGTGCTGTGTAGACATGCTGCAAGAGTCCAATCCACCTAATATAAACTTAGTTTTTGTCATGACTCAGTCATAGGTAATTAAGCCACAACAGTCATTTCATATGCATATCCAGTGCGGGAAAACTTGGCTGAACTAAAAAAAAAAATATCAGAGCAAACTTAAAAACAGCTGATCAGCATAGCTGAAGGAAGGTTATATAAAATAAAAATTCTAATGAAGCTAGGCACAAAACTGAGTTTAAATGAAATTCATTTTTCTTTAGTTATTTTCCCAAGATTGAAGACAACCAACAGATTATAGACATATATATAATTCATTCATCCTGTGTCTGGACCCAAAAAGTCATATTGGAGGATGTTCAAAAAGTTGTCTAGTCTAAATCATCTCATAATGTTAAGTTTATTTGTGGACGGTTTATATCCATGTGATACAGAATTTATGCCTTTCTTCCCTCATTTCACTCAAGTACTTGTAGACAGTAGCCAGTGCCCTTACTGATCATACTTCAGTTTGCTCTGCTTAAAAAAAATGAAAAAGCAATAACAAGCTTTTGGGTTGGTTACCTTGCCTTACAAGATACACCTAGGGATAGCAAAGAGAAAGTATATGTGAAGCATAAGAGATTTGAGATTTTGAACAGAAGCAAAGAAGCAAGACACTAATGAAACCAACCACTTCTAGCACTTCCACCCTTTTAAAAGAAAAAAAAAAAAAAAAAAAATGCTCTCCCATCCTGGCTTTCTCAGTACAAATAGAAAAGGATAACAGGTGGGTTACAGTCGGGGCACTGAATTCATAAAGCTGAAAGAAAAAAGAGGACTTTCGTAGTTCCATCACAGAATCATAGAATTGTAGGGGTTGGAAGGGACCTCCAGAGATCATCGAGTCCAACCCCCCTGCCAAAGCAGGTTCCCTACACCAG